>NIVC01000436.1:155000-305989 GCA_002269645.1 Macrostomum lignano | reverse complement strand
CCCACTCCCCCTCTTGTCCAGAAGCCACCCACCCACTCCCCCTCTTGCCCCAGCAGCCTCCACCCCACTCCCCCTCCTTGCCCCAGCAGCCAACCAACCCACTCTCCCCGTTCCAGCAGCTATACCCATCCCACTCCCCTGTCTGTGCCAACATGAAGCCCCTAACCCACCATGCTTTCCAATTGAAACAGTTTTAATCACTCACTCGAATCCTACTGAACGCTTTGAATTCGAGTACAGTTAACTGGGCCGCAGTTGCTCAGCCTCCAGCTGGTGAAACACCAGCGAGTTCACGGCAGCTCCGAAGACTTCGCCTTTTTTAATGAGTCCAAACGCAGCCATTGCCGTCGAGATCTGTTTTTTTTTAATTCCGACGAATATCTGATAATATTGCGTTCAATTTTCAGACAAGTTAGCAGTTTAAAAAAGTTTAAAAACTCACGTGCAGTCGCCCAGATTCACAGCTTCATCGTCCAAGTCTCTAGCATTGACGCGCTCGAAAAACGATTCAACTAACTGGGCCAGCGATTTGTTCGCTTCAAATGCTTCCGGGTGTTTGTTAATCCAGAATCTGCATGAGGAATCAGAGGTCTTGGTATTGATAAATAGCTGTGTCTGACCTTCAAATATTACCGTATTTTTCTTTAAAGAATAACAAGAATGACAAAAGTAATAAAAATGAATACTGATCGTCAATGAATTTCGGGATTAACATTAATGCTTATATTATTACGATTTAGATTTAATGTTACTGCTATTATTCTTTAACAATTTAATAACACGGGCTATCAAATAAACTTGTATTTACATTATTTTTATAATATATTATAACGAAAATAGTAAATAAATAATTTGATAATTTGAGTAGAATTTCAAATTTAGAGAAGTTAAAAATTTAACTAAAAACCAACCGGGAGCTAGATCTTCTGAACAAAGACCTTATAAAGAACCTGAAAAAGACAGTAAGTTAAAGTACTTACAGTATTAGTTTTAGATTTCTTAAAAAATTAAACAGACCTATATCTATACAGTCCGGATCGGAGTAAATCTCGCTTTTATGACTGACAATCTGAACCTAAAAACCTTATCGATTTAATTGCGCCATAAAAAGACCGACTCCACACTTTATCATCCTTTTAATCAATTGCAGCCCCTTTTATAAAAGAGTTCCTTTTAATTAAACGCGAATAAAGGTTACACGCTTTTAGTATCGGCTTTAATTACGCACGATTTTAATTAATAGCATTAATTATGATTACTATCCCTACATCACAAATCCTGTAATAATGCAATTCATTTTTTGTTAAAATTGACTGTACTATTGCGCTAGGACATCGTGCATTTTCCACCTTTGAAAGCTTAGCTAATTCGCAAAAAAGAGTGACTAGCCATTTAATAATTGCGTGCTTTGGCATCAAGACGTTTTTCCCTTTCAAGTCGATCCGTCTTTGAAATTCAATCGTCTATAAAATTCAGAGACAATCGGATTTCGAGGGCATGCAGCAGCTCGCAAACCAGTTTAGAAAAAATGATGGAGGAAAATGTTTTTTAACTTTTACATTCAATCAGTTCCGCCCAGTCTCGCAATAGCCAAAACAAGCTTTCGGTGAAGCAACGCCTGGCTTTTGCGAATAATGGTTTACTTTCACCTGAGATTTCGCGAGCAATTATTATATAGAACAGAATCAGTGCTATGCTAAGTAGTACTAATTATGGCATATTTTATAAGCATTCCCTCGGCCTCCTCTAGTGCTAGAAGTTATACCAGCAGCAGGGGCGTCTCCATGGATTTTATGGTGGGGGGGGGGGACAAATCCAAGAATTCTATATGAACATGTACATTTTATTTATGTACATTTTAGCGCCGCAGGCACTCATTTTAGCGCCGCAGGCACTCATTTTAGCGTCGCAGGCACTCATTTTGGCGCAGAAAGCACTCATTTTAGCGCCGCAGGCACTCATTTTGGCGCCGCAGACACTCATTTTAGCACCGCAGACACTCATTTTGGCACCGCAGAAACTCATTTTAGCACCGCAGGCCGCAGGCACTCATTTTAGCACCACAGACACATTTTGGCGCAGAAAGCACTCATTTTGGCGCCAAAGGTACTCATTTTGGCGCCAAAGGTACTCATTTTGGCGCCAAAGGTACTCATTTTGGCGCCGCAGGCGTTATATTTTATCGCCCTAAATTAAATTTTTGATTTCCATAACGGGACACAAAGTTGGGTGGGGGGACAAAGCATTGGCATGCCCCCCCCATATCTTTTACTGGGGGGGGACATGTCCCACCTTGGTGGCGACGCCCCTGCGCCCAGCAGTACACTCCTTCTATTGATTGATGCTAAGCTAGCTTGGCGCATGAGAACTAAGTGTAGAGAGCTGCGAGAGAAAAGAAAGGAGAAAATTTCAAGGTCTAATGGCGGTTCGGCTTGTAAACTGGACTGCATGGATTCGACCGTCTCCCTTCTCTCTTCCACCCCTTCTCTTCCTCTCTTCTGCTCGATCGTCAGTAACCAAGCAAAGCTCGCCAATCCAAATCACTTGAGCTTCTCGTTCTTCTTCTTCTTCTTCTCTCTAATCCCGTAGAATTTTTTAGTTCTAATTCCGTTATTAAATTGAACGAAACTCAAATTTAGTACTGCAGTTCTGCTTTTTTTCTCAGTCGCGCCGCAAATATACCAACTAGGCATTGCATGAGCTAAGACGTGCAGTGTGCTATGCATACGAGTACACAGATCCCGGGGCCAAGCCTGGAGAAGAGCGAGAGAGCAAGCATTTTAGCTCACGGGATTAAGGCACCGCGTCTCTTGCTTCGCATTTTTTTGCTAAAGGGCTGCTCTTGCCAAAGGCAAGAGCCTTTGGGCTTGAGGGCTAAACTTGTACTAAACTTGAGGGCTCACGGCTTAGAAATTATCGACAGCATGAGGTCGATATGACTATTGAAAAAAGAAGACAGAAAAAGTACACCGTATATTGTCTTTGTATCATATAGCTCAGAGCATTGAGGTGTGAGTCTAGGGGTGTTCGGGGTTCGGAATCGGGTCGGGTTTCGGGTCGGGTTGGTACCGGGTTCGGGGTTCGGGGTAGGGTGTTCGGGTCGGGTATCGGGTTCGGGGTTAGGTGTTCGGGTTCAGGTTTTTGGGTCGGATTTAGGGTCGGGTTTTTGGGGGTTTTCGGGTTCGAAGTAAAAAAAACTTTTTAAAAATAAAAAGGTCGGGTCGGGTTTCGGTCCAGGTCGGGTTTTGGGTTCGGGGTTTACCCCGAACCCGGAAAAAATGGAAACCCGAACACCCCCTAGGTGTGACGCAGTTGCTCACTAACCACGGCCAGCGCTGCTTAACTTTCAGTGCTTGTCATGCTAAAGCCCCTGGTGCTAAAGCCACTGGTGCTAAAGCCCTGGTGCTAAAGCCCCTGGTGCTAAATCCCCTGGTGCTAAATCCCCCTGGTGCTAAATCCCCTGGTGCTAAATCCCCCTGGTGCTAAATCCCCTGGTGCTAAATCCCCCTGGTGCTAAATCCCCTGGTGCTAAATCCCCTGGTGCTAAATCCCCCTGGTGCTAAATCCCCTGGTGCTAAAGCCCCTGGTGCTAAATCCCCTGGTGCTAAAGCCCCTGGTGCTAAATCCCCTGGGGCTAAATCCCCCTGGTGCTAAAGCCCCTGGTGCTAAATCCCCTGGTGCTAAATCCCCTGGTGCTAAATCCCCTGGTGCTAAATCCCCTGGTGCTAAAGCCTCCAAAAATCCTTGCTAAAATTACACCTGCCCACCAGCAATTCAAAACCATGATGCTGCCTTACCGTATCATAAGCAGGCCTCGCCTCAGCGTGTTCCGGTTGCTCTGGCACAGGCTAATAATGGTTGAAGCCACGGTCAGCGAGTCCGAAATCCACTCGTGCATTAGAAAGAAAACACAGAGAAACTCTTGATTGTCAACTCTGGTGTCCTTGCCGTTTATGTCTGATTAGTTTGGTAGAAATGTATTAAGAATTTAGACATGTAGTTCGTACTTGTTCCATGATAATGCCATTTGATTTTTTACTTCATTTTATTTAAAATATGTTTAGAGCTCAGCTCTGTATATTTTGTTTTGATATGTCTATGGCTGAATCTCCCCAGAGCGTGCATATAATGAGCTATGTCTATGGCTGAATCTCCCCAGAGCGTGCATATAATGGGTTATGTCTATGGCTGAATCTCCCCAGAGCGTGCATATAATGGGTTATGTCTATGGCTGAATCTCCCCAGAGCGTGCATATAATGGGTTATGTCTATGGCTGAATCTCCCCAGAGCGTGCATATAATGGGTTATGTCTATGGCTGAATCTCCCCAGAGCGTGCATATAATGAGTTATGTCTATGGCTGAATCTCCCCAGGGCGTGCATATAATGGGTTATGTCTATGGCTGAATCTCTCCAGAGCGTGCATATAATGGGTTATGTCTATGGCTGAATCTCTCCAGAGCGTGCATATAATGGGTTATGTCTATGGCTGAATCCCGCCAGGAGGCGTACACATAATGAGTTATGTTTCACCTTACATCACAAAGTATCCTCACCAAAGCAGGAGATTCCAAACTCCACTAAGCCGACCAGAGTGCCTCCCCGAACGGTGACTCCGTTAGTTCCATCGGGGCTTTTTGACGGCTCATCCACTAGCAGCAGGTCACCGCTGATCTTTTGATGACGCCTGCGATAATTAAAGTTATTGTACCATCTCATCTCAAGGAAAAGATTCTCATCTCAAAGCAAAAGATTCTCATCTCAAAGAAAAATATTCTCATCTCAAGGTAAAAGATTCTCATCTCAAAGAAAAAGATTCTCATCTTAAGGTAAAAGATTCTCATCTCAAAGCAAAAGATTCGCATCTCAAGGTAAAATATTCTCATCTTAAGGTAAAAGATTCGCATCTCAAAGCAAAATACTCGCATCTCAAGGTAAAAGATTCTCATCTCAAAGCAAAATATTCTCATCTCAAGGTAAAAGATTCTCATCTCAAAACAAAAGATTCTCATCTCAAAGCAAAATATTCTCATCTCAAAGTAAAATATTCTCATCTCAAGGTAATCCGTTAGAGATCCTCAAAGACTCACCCGACTTGACCTCCCCGTTCGTCTCCAGAGCGACACACTGTGGCATCATCCGTCGAGTGCCGGCTGTGCAGACCGGTGGCCGAGGCGTAGTTAAGTCTCTTATGAAGACTGGGCGACTCTGGAGACAGCTGAAGCGCCTGAGGCGACTGATGAGGCGACTGATGAGGCGACTGATGAGGCGACTGATGAGGCGATAGTTGAGGCGGCTGCGAAAGTGAAGACCTCTGCGGCCTCGGAGGCGTTGGCTGCGGCCGTTGCTGCTGCTGCTGATTCAGCATCTTGGCTGACGAGTCTGCAGTTGGTTGATATTCATCGGGTGTCCCAGTTTCAGACTTTTCCATGTCTAACAAACAGTCTCAGCCCTGCCTTGACAAAAATTTATTCGGAAAGCGCTAGCCGCGACTGTCGGAACTGCGAACGCAGAGACGGTCGCAGATGCCCGCGAGACTTTGCTTCTTGAATTTGTTTTTTTGGCTTCTTTTTTCTTTATACTTCTGTCTAACCACCCCCCTCTTTTTGGCGCGAGCCGAGCCGCGGCCACTTGAGTACACTTGACGGTGCGGCTTGAGTCCCAGATCCTGCCCTCCCCCTCATCCCACTCGGCCAGCTCCCCGCCTCTCGGGCCCCCTTGCGCGCTCCACCTCTCGCCCTGTCCCAACTCACGGATCCCTCCCTGCCCCCCGGGAAAGGGGCTCGGCAGATTCCAGTCCCTTGGACCACCGCCTTCCCAGCTCCGATACCCGCTGCTCCGCCTCGGCCAGTCAGCGACTCCGACTCGGATTTTGAGCTGCCTGCTGCCGGCTGGGGCGGAACTTCTTCCCGCCCGCGGCACTCGGAGCTGATAGCCAACTTTGAGGGGAGCTGATGCACTTCAGCTGGATACATCTGCCTGCTGTGTCTGTCTGGCTGGCTATCTATCTATCTATCTATCTATCTATCTATCTATCTATCTATCTATCTATCTATCTATCTATCTATCTATCTATCTATCTATCTATCTATCTATCTATCTATCTATCTATCTATCTATCTATCTATCTATCTATCTATCTATCTATCTATCTATCTATCTATCTATCTATCTATCTATCTATCTATCTATCTATCTATCTATCTATCTATCTATCTATCTATCTATCTATCTATCTATCTATCTATCTACCTATCTATCTATCTATCTATCTATCTACCTATCTATCTATCTATCTATCTATCTATCTATCTATCTATCTATCTATCTATCTATCTATCTATCTATCTATCTATCTATCTATCTATCTATCTATCTATCTATCTACCTATCTATCTATCTATCTATCTACCTATCTATCTATCTATCTATCTGCCTATTCGAATAACTAACTAACTAACTAACTAACTAACTAACTAACTAACTAACTAACTAACTAACTAACTAACTAACTAACTAACTAACTAACTAACTAACTAACTAACTAACTAACTAACTAACTAACTAACTAACTAACTAACTAACTAACTAACTAACTAACTAACTAACTAACTAACTAACTAACTAACTAACTAACTAACTAACTAACTAACTAACTAACTAACTAACTAACTAACTAACTAACTAACTAACTAACTAACTAACTAACTAACTAACTAACTAACTAACTAACTAACTAACTAACTAACTAACTAACTAACTAACTAACTAACTAACTAACTAACTAATTAACTATTCGGATAACTAACTAACTAACTAACTAACTAACTGACTAACTAACTAACTAACTAACTAACTAACTAATTAACTATTCGGATAACTAACTAACTAACTAACTAACTAACTGACTAACTAACTAACTAACTAATTAACTATTCGGATAACTAACTAACTAACTAACTAACTAACTGACTAACTAACTAACTAACTAACTAACTAACTAACTAACTAACTAACTATTCGAATAACTAAATAACTAACTGACTAACTAACTAACTGACTAGGTAACCAACAACTAAGAATATGAACCAATATAATGTATTTCTGTGCACACAGTGACAGAACTTAAGCAATAGTCTTCATTGTTCACCAGAATTGGCAACCGTATGCTAACCTTTGTGGTTAGTACACGCATATTACACGCACTTGAAGCTGCTAAAAGATGAGTGGGCCATTCAGCATTCACAGCGCCCTGTCGTCTGCACTTCCTTCTGGCGCGACCTGCAAAAAAGCACCAATGCAGCCGCCTGCTCACCAGTCCCGTTGCATCCTTGTCAGAAAATGCTAAAGTAAGAAGGCCATTTTTTAAACCTTTTGCACAACATCCTGCAAAGACTTCCCATCTCCGTCTCTCTCCCCTCTTTTTAGCTTCTCCTGGCGTCTCAATTCATTCCAGCCTCTTATAGATGCGGTCCCAACCATGTTCTCTTTCTCTCTCTCTCTCGTCCTTCTCTTCAATAATTCCAGCAGCTGAAAGATGTATCCTAATTCCTACAGCGCTGCTGGTAGGAAATGCAGTCCAAATTCTAGCATGATTGCTTTTCTGATAGAAGTAACAGCAGGCAGATGAAGAAGAAAGGTAAATGAGCAGATATATTTAATGCTCAGACTGGCAGATGAGGCGATCCCTGGAGAACTATGAAGCATCTGGCAAGCCACCTGTGCTGATCCCTCAGCATTCCCGACGGCTCATGAATAATTAATGCGATTCCGTCCATCGCTCAGTTTGGCAGCTCGTAGTTGCCAAAAATCAATGTACAGTGAAAGTACCTTACTCTGAGATGTACTCAGTGACTGGATTTATAGCTAATAAGCTTCTCAACAAATGTGATTGAAAACTCACTGACACTACTGTCTAACACAGCTGACACTACTGTCTAACACAGCTGACACTACTGTCTCATACAGCTGACACTTCTGTCTAACACAGCTGACACTACTGTCTCATACAGCTGACACTTCTGTCTCATACAGCTGACACTACTGTCTAACACAGCTGACACTATACTGTCTCATACAGCTGACACTACTGTCTCATACAGCTGACACTACTGTCTCATACAGCTGACACTACTGTCGAACACAGCTGACACTACTGTCTAACACAGCTGACACTATACTGTCTCATACAGCTGACAATACTGTCTAACACAGCTGACACTACTGTCGAACACAGCTGACACTACTGTCTAACACAGCTGACACTTCTGTCTCATACAGCTGACACTTCTGTCTAACACAGCTGACACTACTGTCTAACACAGCTGACACTACTGTCTAACACAGCTGACACTTCTGTCTCATACAGCTGACACTACTGTCTAACACAGCTGACACTTCTGTCTCATACAGCTGACACTACTGTCGAACACAGCTGACACTACTGTCTAACACAGCTGACACTTCTGTCTCATACAGCTGACACTACTGTCTCATACAGCTGACACTACTGTCGAACACAGCTGACACTATACTGTCTCATACAGCTGACACTACTGTCTAACACAGCTGACACTACTGTCTAACACAGCTGACACTTCTGTCTAACACAGCTGACACTACTGTCTCATACAGCTGACACTACTGTCTCATACAGCTGACACTACTGTCTAACACAGCTGACACTATACTGTCTCATACAGCTGACACTACTGTCTCATACAGCTGACACTACTGTCTCATACAGCAGACACTACTGTCTAACACAGCTGACACTATACTGTCTCATACAGCTGACAATACTGTCTAACACAGCTGACACTACTGTCGAACACAGCTGACACTACTGTCTAACACAGCTGACACTTCTGTCTCATACAGCTGACACTACTGTCTAACACAGCTGACACTACTGTCTAACACAGCTGACACTTCTGTCTCATACAGCTGACACTACTGTCTCATACAGCTGACACTACTGTCGAACACAGCTGACACTATACTGTCTCATACAGCTGACACTACTGTCTAACACAGCTGACACTACTGTCTAACACAGCTGACACTACTGTCTAACACAGCTGACACTACTGTCTAACACAGCTGACACTTCTGTCTCATACAGCTGACACTACTGTCTAACACAGCTGACACTTCTGTCTCATACAGCTGACACTATTGTCTAACACAGCTGACACTACTGTCTAACACAGCTGACACTTCTGTCTCATACAGCTGACACTACTGTCTCATACAGCTGACACTACTGTCGAACACAGCTGACACTATACTGTCTCATACAGCTGACACTACTGTCTAACACAGCTGACACTACTGTCTAACACAGCTGACACTTCTGTCTAACACAGCTGACACTACTGTCTCATACAGCTGACACTACTGTCTCATACAGCTGACACTACTGTCTAACACAGCTGACACTATACTGTCTCATACAGCTGACACTACTGTCTCATACAGCTGACACTACTGTCTCATACAGCAGACACTACTGTCTAACACAGCTGACACTATACTGTCTCATACAGCTGACAATACTGTCTAACACAGCTGACACTACTGTCGAACACAGCTGACACTACTGTCTAACACAGCTGACACTTCTGTCTCATACAGCTGACACTACTGTCTAACACAGCTGACACTACTGTCTAACACAGCTGACACTTCTGTCTCATACAGCTGACACTACTGTCTCATACAGCTGACACTACTGTCGAACACAGCTGACACTATACTGTCTCATACAGCTGACACTACTGTCTAACACAGCTGACACTTCTGTCTAACACAGCTGACACTACTGTCTAACACAGCTGACACTACTGTCTAACACAGCTGACACTTCTGTCTCATACAGCTGACACTACTGTCTAACACAGCTGACACTTCTGTCTCATACAGCTGACACTATTGTCTAACACAGCTGACACTACTGTCTAACACAGCTGACACTTCTGTCTCATACAGCTGACACTACTGTCTCATACAGCTGACACTACTGTCGAACACAGCTGACACTATACTGTCTCATACAGCTGACACTACTGTCTAACACAGCTGACACTACTGTCTAACACAGCTGACACTTCTGTCTAACACAGCTGACACTACTGTCGAACACAGCTGACACTATACTGTCTCATACAGCTGACACTACTGTCTAACACAGCTGACACTTCTGTCTCATACAGCTGACACTTCTGTCTAACACAGCTGACACTACTGTCTAACACAGCTGACACTATTGTCTAACACAGCTGACACTTCTGTCTCATACAGCTGACACTACTATCTATCACAGCTGACACTTCTGTCTAACACAGCTGACACTACTGTTTCTAACAGCTGACACTACTGTCTAACACAGCTGACACTTCTGTCTCATACAGCTGACACTACTGTCGAACACAGCTGACACTACTGTCTAACACAGCTGACACTACTGTCTAACACAGCTGACACTACTGTCTCATACAGCTGACACTACTGTCTCATACAGCTGACACTACTGTCTCATACAGCTGACACTACTGTCTAACACAGCTGACACTTCTGTCTCATACAGCTGACACTACTGTCTCATACAGCTGACACTACTGTCTCATACAGCTGACACTTCTGTCTAACAGCTGACACTACTGTCTAACACAGCTGACACTACTGTCTAACACAGCTGGCACTACTGTCTCATACAGCTGACACTTCTGTCTAACAGCTGACACTACTGTCTAACACAGCTGACACTACTGTCTAACAGCTGACACTTCTGTCTAACACAGCTGGCACTACTGTCTAACACAGCTGACACTTCTGTCTCATACAGCTGACACTACTGTCTAACACAGCTGACACTACTGTCTAACACAGCTGACACTACTGTCTAACACAGCTGACACTACTGTCTCATACAGCTGACACTACTGTCTCATACAGCTGACACTACTGTCTCATACAGCTGACACTACTGTCTAACACAGCTGACACTTCTGTCTCATACAGCTGACACTACTGTCTCATACAGCTGACACTACTGTCTCATACAGCTGACACTTCTGTCTAACAGCTGACACTACTGTCTAACACAGCTGACACTTCTGTCTCATACAGCTGACACTTCTGTCTAACAGCTGACACTACTGTCTAACACAGCTGACACTACTGTCTAACACAGCTGGCACTACTGTCTCATACAGCTGACACTTCTGTCTAACAGCTGACACTACTGTCTAACACAGCTGACACTACTGTCGAACACAGCTGACACTACTGTCTAACACAGCTGACACTACTGTCTAACACAGCTGGCACTACTGTCTCATACAGCTGACACTTCTCTCTAACAGCTGACACTACTGTCTAACACAGCTGACACTTCTGTCTCATACAGCTGACACTACTGTCTAACACAGCTGACACTACTGTCTAACGCAGCTGACACTACTGTCTAACACAACTGACACTACTGTCTAACACAACTGACACTACTGTCTAACACAGCTGACACTACTGTCTAACACAGCTGACACTACTGTTTAACACAGCTGACACTACTGTCTAACACAACTGACACTACTGTCTAACACAGCTGACACTACTGTCTAACACAACTGACACTACTGTCTAACACAACTGACACAACTGTCTAACACAACTGACACTACTGTCTAACACAGCTGACACTACTGTCTAACACAACTGACACAACTGTCTAACACAACTGACACTACTGTCTAACACAACTGACACTACTGTCTAACACAACTGACACAACTGTCTAACACAACTGACACTACTGTCTAACACAGCTGACACTACTAACACAGCTGACACTACTGTCTCATACAGCTGACACTAACACAACTGACACTACTGTCTAACAGGTAAATATACCTTTAATCTGCTCAAGGCTCTGGTGCCGTCTGAACAAATGCCTGGGAAATCTCGCACGCCCGTGCAATCTGCCGCCCGGCGGTGTCGGTGTTGTCGGTTTCTGCGTCGACGACGGCTCGTCCACTGGTGGCGCCGACTGCATCCGGAATGTGCGCAGCCTCGGGGGAGCAGAGAAAAATCACAATTCAAGTAGTTTGTCTCCTCTCTCTATGTATTCTATATTGATCCTATACTATACTCTCTTCTTAGCGCTCGAAGCAAATTGATTGGAAGCAAAGGAGGCTACAGATTATGCGTATATGTATATGTATATATACACACACGTGGGGACGAAGAGGAGAGCGGATTAGGCAGAGATGGGACGGGGAGAAGGCAAAGGGGAGTTGAGTAGCTGGTTATGCTTGAAAAAATCCCCACCCATCATCCTAGCAGTGTTAGGAGAGGGGGATGGGGGTTTGGGGAGGCTGGTGGGAAAGCTGAGGAAAGTGGGATAAACTAAAACTACACAGGGGCGTCGCCTCTTCACCCCCTAGTCCTGCCTGCCACAGGCCCCCGGACCCCCCAGAAACCAGGCGGCGTGAAGCATAGGCCATGAAGTTGATTGGTTGAGCAGTCATGAGCACGGCCCCACGGCATCTTCACGGTTCACTTCACGATGCCTTCACAGGCAAGCGTATTTGTGTGAATTTGCGACCGAGGTGGCCCTGGATGATCCCGTTGTGACATGCACCTGCGGTACAGTGCATCTAGCATAATATACTTTCCCGCTCCCATTTATCTCAGACTGTAGCATTAATAGGTGTACAATAGTTTTGTAATACCTACTTGTTGCAATTATTGCTGTTATTTCTGCCTTCTCATTTACACTCCACCCGTTTCTACACTCTCATTTACCCTCCACCCGTTTCTACCCTCTCGCATTTACCCTCCACCCGTTTCTACCCTCTCATTTACCCTCCACCCGTTTCTACCCACTCATTTACCGTCCACCCGTTTCTACACTCTCATTTACCCTCCACCCGTTTCTACCCTCTCGCATTTACCCTCCACCCGTTTCTACCCTCTCATTTACCCTCCACCCGTTTCTACCCTCTCAATTACCCTCCACCCGTTTCTACCCTCTCAATTACCCTCCACCCGTTTCTACCCTCTCAATTACCCTCCACCCGTTTCTACCCTCTCAATTACCCTCCACCCGTTTCTACCCTCTCAATTACCCTCCACCCGTTTCTACCCTCTCAATTACCCTCCACCCGTTTCTACCCTCTCAATTACCCTCCACCCGTTTCTACACTCTCATTTACCCTCCACCCGTTTCTACTCTCTCAATTACCCTCCACCCGTTTCTACCCTCTCAATTACCCTCCACCCGTTTCTACCCTCTCATTTACCCTCCACCCGTTTCTACCCTCTCAATTACCCTCCACCCGTTTCTACATGATCATTTTACCTTTTTCTATCTTCCTCTCATTTACCATTTCTACCCTCTCAATTACCCTCCTGTCGATCCGCTTCTTCCCCTCTCATTTACCCTCCTCTATCGGCTTCTTCCCCTCTCATTTACCCTCCTCTCTCCGCTTCTTCCCCTCTCATTTACCCTCCTCTCTCGGCTTCTTCCCCTCTCATTTACCCTCCTCTCTCGGCTTCTTCCCCTCTCATTTACCCTCCTCTCTCCGCTTCTTCCCCTCTCATTTACCCTCCTCTCTCCGCTTCTTCCCCTCTCATTTACCCTCCTCTCTCGGCTTCTTCCCCTCTCATTTACCCTCCTCTCTCCGCTTCTTCCCCTCTCATTTACCCTCCTCTCTCCGCTTCTTCCCCTCTCGCTCAGGTTCAGAAAGCTTATTACAAGCAAGGCCCATTTCGTTCTCCAGGCTTTACCATCAATGGTAACAAGAGTCAAATGCAAAAGTACAAACGGCTCTTCTACATGTAAATGGGAGCTGTTGCAACAAAAGAATCTTGAGAGCAGCCAGGCACAGAGGCATTGGCTTATTGATTGGCACACCCTCAGGTGCAGGAATAGAACAGATCCAATCCTTTTGAAAAATGTACTTATACCGTCTGTCTACGGCTAGCTTTATATAAAAAATACCAACCATCCTTTTTAAATAGAGTAAGCGATTCCGATTTTCAGAATATCACAGACTAATAGTAATCTTATAATCAAAACGTACTTATATTTAGATTTATTGTAGTGCGCAATATAAAACCATGGCAATAAATTCAGTTTTACATGTGCATCAAAATTCTGGATAATAATTATTTATACACGGCCATATAATAATTTTATAATAGCATCATATCGCAGTCTGCCCGTCAAAGGCTTTCAAAAGCGCAATCAACTGAACCCTTATAAGAATTTTCGACAACACCGGAACCAAAAACAAGACTCAAATAAATTACAAGGTGAAATTCCGTTGTTTAACAAAAATTAACGATTAGTTCGCAACACAATACTAAGAGTAGAGAGTAGAAAGGGGATACATTCTCTGTTGAAAAATCACTAATAAAAATTGTTTCTTAGAAACGCCTTTTTGAAGGCCTATGATTCCCCAAAAATCTTTCGATAAATTTTGCTAAGAAAACTAGTGTATAATTATTAAAAAAATTTTCTGTTGTATTTTGCCAATGTGCGAGATTTCTAGGGAAAGAACTGAGCCTTTAAAACGATTTCAAGAAACTTTCCTGGACTTTCTATATTAAGATGGCAGTTGAATGAAAATCACCAAAAGCGGAATCATACAGACTAGTACAGTATGAATATAAAGAAGCTAAAATTACGCAGTAGCAAGCTCCGTTAAAGCAAATCATCATGTACTTTTAAATTACTGGGCAAATACTAGAAAGAAAATAACAAAAATGCGCCCCATTGACTTGGTCTAACTTTGCTTGTGTATACGAGAATTTGAAAACTAAACAAATACACAAAAAGGTTATGGTTTGCGGTTTTTAGTCGGGTTAATGTTAAAACTTTCGCAAAGCAGAGAAATAATTAATTGGCATTAAATATAAATTGTTTGCAATTAACTTTGGTGACAACCAGAAACAAAGTTTCTAAAGCAGAGCAAAAAACTGTTATTTTAGAAGACCAGTTGTAGGCAATTAGGTTTGGACAGCGTCAGCCAATCAGCCCGTTTTATCACCCCGACTCCCCACTGAAGGGTAGGAAATCAGACGAGGGTCAGCTTCGGCCAATCAGCACGCTTCGTCAACACGACCCCCACTGAGAGAGGGGTAAGGAAGTCAGGGGCGGGGCAGCGTCAGCCAATCAGCGCGCTTCGTCAACACGACCCCCACTGAGAGAGGGGTAAGGAAATCAGGGGCGGGGCAGCGTCAGCCAATCAGCGCGCTTCGCCAACACGACATCCCACTGAGTAGGAAACTTTGGCCTTTGACGTTGAACCAATTAACTTATTCATTAACATCAGAACTGGGCTGAGTGTAATTGCTAAATATGCATTAATACTCGTAATTACTGTCAAAAATACATTGCTTAGCAATATAGACTCAGTGAAAGAAGTTATTACTTTTTAGTAATATTGACACAATAAATATACAAAGAAACAATACTTTCCTGTCTGTTGTACAAGGTATTAAACATTTTAAACATGATTGAATTCAGTTAAAGCAGAAATTATGAACAAAAAACAAACGAGACACACATAGACAGGGATAATGCTATTAGTAACGATTGAAGCATATTTTATAGTTAAATGAAAGACAATTAAAAATACCAATATTTATGTTAATAACTGTGTGCTCGACCAATCCTTGACAACTAATTACAGGCATAAGCTGATTTAGAAAACTCCTTAGCAAAGGCACAAGCTACTACTTTTATGAATATTATAATAAGTAGTATAATAGTGTACTCTATGCAACGAAAATATTGTAAAATAATTATTTGTTAAAAATGCCTACTTATAGTCTGTGTAGAACTTCAGCTGAGTAGCCGGGAACGCCGGCTCAATCGGTTGGAAGCCGCGAACTTCGCTATTAATTCGTTCACGCTCGGCCAGGTAATCGCCTTCGGAGCAGCTGCCCAGGGCCGAGTTGCGGCCGCTCTGAGCTTGCGGAAAGATCGCCCGCTCGATTACTGCGGGAACCAGTTTTGTTCGGGCCTTTTGTTTAGGGATTCTCTTGGGCGATTTATGCCGGATTTTTATAAGGGCGTTTTTAATTGAGGCGATTTTTAATCAAGGCGATTTTTAATGAGGGCGATTTTTCTAATTTGGGGCGAGTTTTTAATCAAGGCGATTTTTTAATTAGGGCGATTTTTTATTAGGGCAATCTCTTAATTGGGGCGATTTTTTTTAATTATGGCCATTTTTATTGAGGGTCATTATAATTAATGCAACTATTTATTAGGGGCGATATCTTGTGCCGTAGATTTTTTTTATTCGGGCGATTCTTATCTGGAAAGCAATTTTCATTGGCTAACGCTTCTGCCGCTCACTCTGAATATGATACTGCACAGCCTGCAGATTGTACAGACACGACTGCAGATTGTCCTGCAAGTCGCTGCTCCGTCCTTCAGCCGACGCCCCCGGAGCCGCGGCAGCCGCCGAGGATGCACCGGCAGCGTCGGGGCTGTTCAACAGGACGTCCTCAGCCGGACTCGGAGTCCGACTCAAATGCCGGCTGCTCCGGAGCCGGCCAAGAAGACCGTCGGAGCAGCGACGCAGTTTGCAGCTCATTCTGACCAGGCTGGACAGCAGCACAGAGTCGTAGGCCGCCACCTCGCGCCTGAGCTGCTGCTGCCTGCCCGCTTCATGGTGGCAAGCGCAGTCGCAGGTGCCGCCGCCGCCACCTCCGACCACAACCACGGAGGAGGATGGCGACCTGCTGCTGTTGTTGTTGGAGGTGGTCGGCGAGAAAGCAGACGATTGGCGACCGGCGGCAGCGCCTAATCCACTCAGATCCTGTTTGGAGAGGAATGGGGACCGGTTTGGATGCGGATGACGAATGGTTAGCTCGCACTTCAGCCTCTGAGACAGGAAAAGTAATCAATTACTGAGCCATCAATCACTCATCAATCACACACTTAGCCATCAATCACACACTGAGCCATCAATCACTCATCAATCACACACCTAGCCATCAATCACACACTGAGTCATCAATCACTCATCAATCACACACTGAGCCATCAATCACTCATCAATCACACACTTAGCCATCAATCACACTGAGTCATCAATCACTCATCAATCACACACTTAGCCAACAATCACTCATCAATCACACACTTAGCCATCAATCACACACTGAGTCATCAATCACTCATCAATCACACACTTAGCCAACAATCACTCATCAATCACACACTTAGCCATCAATCACACACTGAGCCATCAATCACACACTTAGATGTAATAATCTGTAGTATCATCAATCATGATTCAATCACACACGGTTGAAGTTAATCAATCAGTGTGTGATTGAATTATGATTGATGGCTAAGTGTGTGATTAATGAGTGATTGATGGCTCAGTGTGTGATTGAATCATGATTGATGGCTAAGTGTGTGATTAATGAGTGATTGATGGCTCAGTGTGTGATTGAACCATGATTGATGGCTCAGTGTGTGATTGATGAGTGATTGATGGCTCAGTGTGTGATTGATGAGTGATTGATGGCTCAGTGTGTGATTGAATCATGATTGATGGCTAAGTGTGTGATTGAATCATGATTGATGGCTAAGTGTGTGATTGAATCATGATTGATGGCTAAGTGTGTGATTGAATCATGATTGATGGCTAAGTGTGTGATTGAATCATGATTGATGTCTGTGTGTGATTGAATCATGATTGATTGAGCTGTCATTGAGCTGTCGGTTGCACATCTGCCCATTAGGGCAGGTGTAAAAAATGATAACAAAAGCCATATGCAATAATCTGTAGTATCAATACATCAACATACACTACATACTACTAATTAGCAGCCTCAGGATATAACAAGAGCGCCAACCTCTCTCCTAGCCAGCCGCTCCAAATCCCGACTGAGATCCGTGCCGCCGCCGCCCCGGTGGCGAGCATCCCGACTGGCTCGAACGTCCTCCGCAGAGCCGCGCAAACTCGGACGTCCCGCGGCCGCCGCCGACGTCGCCAGAGCTTCGTGCAGACTTTCCGGCCGACGACCGCCGCGCCAGGCGGACGGCGAGCCCGCCGACAGAATTCTGTGCGGCGTTGAAATCGTGGCGGAGGTCACCGTGGCGGCGGCAGCGGTGACCGCATTCCTCGACACCGGAGGCGGATGCGTACTGGAGGCTGGCATCTTCAACGAGTGCCGGCCGTATTCGAAAGCCTGACGACTGCTAGCAGTGGATTTCTGCTGCTGCTGCTGCTGCTGAGACTTTGCCACCCGCAAAGCGGACAGACGAGAACGGAGACTGTGCGATGTTGGCAAAGCTGTCTGATCCGACAGTGCGGCATTGCTGATGTCGTTTTCTGGCTCTGGTCCCCCGGCTCTGGTTGCTAGGCGGGCCTCCATGTGATGAAGAACAGTGGCCGTGTCCTGCAGTAGGCAGGCCGTATCCAAGGATACTGAACGTTGCTGCTCGTCTAACAGTTGCTGTTTATTATTGCGCTCTTCATCAATAGGCCCAGACGACAGCACGTCCGACACCTGAGACTGATGACACGTGTCGTCAGATGCCTCGCTGTCTCTCCTCAATGCAACAACCGGGGACGCTGGCTTTGGCGCTGCTGCTGTTGTTGTTGCCGCTGTTGAAGCGGCCGCATCGACTCCGGCAGCGCCGTTCACGCTGACCATATCGGTTACCCATTTGGGCCCGGCCCTCAATTCCAGTTCCTGTGAATAATAAAATTCATGTGCTTTGATATTGATAGACTATTGTTTATACATGATATGCTTCCACAGTTGCTCCCCCAATGTACATTTACTACATGTACAATCTCATCACGTGACTACTTTTCTACTGACACTATCTATCCACCCCTCCTAATCTTTGCGTGAAATCAGTGAGAATTAATGGCCACAAGTGTGAAATCATGGCAGATTGTTCAACAAAGCCTTTCTATGCGGCCCGTTCAAGGTTTGTGTCTCTTCTCTGCTGTCTTCTCTTTCTCCTCTCTCTCCCCTGTCTCTTCTCCTTTCCTACGTCTTTTCTATTCCGGCCGGCAGTCAGTATTCTCTAACTGGCCCTCGAGGTAAAAAGTTTGCCGACCCCTTGCCTAGTCCAACCTCCAATCTGGTTTTCTGACTGACTGTACTTTCTTATCTCTCTCCCCCTCTCGCTGGCTTCTGATTGGCTCTTCAATTTTAGCTCTTTCCCCCAGTCGTGCAATCCACCTCTCCCTTTCTTATCTGCGTATAAATAAACCTGCTTGGGTTTAGCGCCTTAAAGATAAGGGCCACCATTTACGTAGATAATTACGGAGATAAGGTTTTTTATTTTTTTCAGCACATAAATTGTTATTGCTTTTGATAGGAGGCAGATCCAGTGTTCATCTTTTGATATGACTTGCCTTTTTATTATTATTATCACTATTATATTCTGATCTTAATGACTGCGTAACAAAATGTGCAACAGAATGATAAAATAGTATGAGTATGAGTCAAGCTGTCGTTGTCGTGACTCGATTTCTAAACTAGTCAAACGTCTACTCCTAAATTGGGGTTTAGTACTAGTCTACTGTATAGTTTTTAACTACACTGGATGCAAGACAGAGGTTGGGTCTCTTCTGTATGAGGAAAATTATTCTAGTCGAGTAGCCTCCAATGGGGATTTTTAGTGCTAGTCCACTGTACTGAAAAACTTAGCTTACAGTATGAAAATGGGATTGATTTTACTTGTGATTGTGACTCGTCAGTTTGGAAGTGGGACTCATCTAAGTTTTGAACTGGGACTTTTAACTCGTGGAAGTTTGGAATTGGGGCTCAGAAAGTTTGGAATTCGGACTCATGAAAGTTTAGAATTCGGACTCATGGAAGTGTGGAATTGGGACTCATGGAAGTGTGGAATTGGGGCTCATGGAAGTGTGGAATTGGGACTCACGGAAGTGTGGAATTCGGACTCATGGAAGTGTGGAATTGGGACTTATGGAAATGTAGAATTGGGACTCATGGAAATGTGGAATTGGGATTCATGGAAGTGTGGAATTGGGACTCACTCCCTCATGGAAGTGTGGAATTGGGACTCATGGAAGTGTGGAATTCAGACTCATGGAAGTGTGGAATTCGGACTCATGGAAGTGTGGAATTGGGACTCATGGAAGTGTGGAATTGGGATTCATGGAAGTGTGGAATTGGGACTCATGGAAGTGTGGAATTGGGATTCATGGAAGTGTGGAATTGGGATTCATGGAATTGTGGAATTGGGACTCATGGAAGTGTGGAATTGGGATTCATGGAAGTGTGGAATTGGGACTCCCTCATGGAAGTGTGGAATTGGGACTCATGGAAGTGTGGAATTGGGACTCATGGAAGTGTGGAATTCAGACTCATGGAAGTGTGGAATTGGGACTTATGGAAATGTGGAATTGGGACTCATGGAAACGTGGAATTGGGATTCATGGAAGTGTGGAATTGGGACTCCCTCATGGAAGTGTGGAATTGGGACTCATGGAAGTGTGGAATTGGGATTCATGGAAGTGTGGAATTGGGACTCCCTCATGGAAGTGTGGAATTGGGACTCATGGAAGTGTGGAATTCGGACTCATGGAAGTGTGGAATTGGGACTTATGGAAATTTGGAAATGGGACTCATGAAAATGGGAAATTGGAACTCATGGAAGTTTGGAATTGGGACTCATTCTATTTGTAACAAGAATTGAATCTAGCGTGAACTCGGGACAATTCCTTAGTGTTTTCGGTGACGCAAAAAGATAAAAACTTACACAAACACAAAGCTACCTATCTTACCCTAAGGGACAGCAGTGGTCAAAGCGAATTCATTCGTCTTGCTCTTTTGCTATTTGCTGTTGCAAGCAAAAAAGGGAATTATTCGTATTCCGAAATTGCTAGCTTCGCTTCGCTCGCAGATAAAGCCGGAGGCTAAGAAAGCAATCACATTGTAGGGATTTATAGGCCCGAGTTTGAGCATTACCAAATCCAACGCAATAATTCTTCCTCAAATAAGAGCATGGATAGTATAGGGAGAGGATTTATGATCAACAGGCCTTTACATTTTGGTAAATGGGTGAATAGCCGTGGGGTTGTACTTTACTAGGCTTTCATTTAGATAGTGTTACGAGCCGCAATACGCTCGAAAGAGAGAGGGGGGGGGCAAGTGACGATATGTTTCGAAAATTACGTTTCGTCCTTCATTTGTTGATTCCCGAACGGGCGGGGGGGGGGCTCAAGACTGTGGACTATACAAAAATGTTCTATTGCTGGTGGAATAGCTTGTCTTGATGTGGATGTCAGATGCCAGTTTATTACACTTGTAGTATAATTTATAATATTTACTAAAACCGCTTCTAGCTCCCACAGGGGGGCACGCAGCGCTAGTCTAATATACAAAAATAACCAATACTTAATTAGGCCACTGCCGCTTACCTTTTTAATTCTCATTAACGGCCGAGCGATAAAGTTCATTATTATTAAGATTAATTCTCCTACTATATGTAATTGGTTTTTTAAAATTGGTTTACACAGACACTGCTTTGCAACAAAGATGGATCGCAGTCCATAGAGAGATTCCAGTTAAGACTAAATTTCTATAGGGTGGGGATGGAACAGAGATGAATTCGGGAGGGAGAGAAGTTAAAGTATAACTCTAGTGAAGATTTTTCATTGGTCCCAGGCCTAGCTCTTGGCCTCCCAATTACGAACCTAACTGCTCAGCCATAGAAACTTGAGTATGCAGAAATCTAATAGAACTGAAGTGGTGAATCAAAGAAGTGGCCTCAGGCTTTAAATTTTAATTTATTATACTTTGAAAAAAACTGGAATATATAACTCATAGTATATCTTGCTAGCTAAAATAGACATGCGTTCTAATCCAGTATGCTAAGCATACATGTACATATCTCCATAGTGGTCTGCTGCTAATGCACTACCAATGAATAATGATAGAATTAGCGCACAAAGTTACTGCTGTTGTTTGATAATATTCTGCAATTTCAATAGCTTTTAGAGAACAACGGGATTTCGATATTTCTAAGGATAATCCAAAACAAGAAATCTTTAACTCCAGGTTGAATATCTAGTACTCTTTGACAGATTCATACTCACTCACCATGGATCACCGCGCGGTGAGCTGCTCTGACCTCTCGCCTACTCAGAGACCCCAAGCACGGCCACACTCGTGCAAATTGGATTCAACTGGTCCCAGTTGAATTTTTACGAGGGTGAACTGTGGTGCTGAGGAACGATAACGGCGCCGATAAGAAGGGCTTGAAGGGGATATAGGGGAGAGGAGGAATTGGGCGGAGATTTCCGCAGCTCAGTTCAGCAGCAGCAAATAAGTTTTTACGGCTTTTAATTTGCTTTCATCTCTGACCTGACTTCCTTACTTAGCATACATATATATATTCATGCTGCCAATCTGCCAATCCGACTCAATAAGCGCGACTCGCATATTATATGTACTATTGTGCCGACTTTTGAGTCATAAATTATCGACAAGCCTTGAGTTTGGGATGGGAAAAATTGATTAAAAAAAATATTCAACACTAAAGTAGATTAATGCGGCAGCAGAGAATTAACTAACTTATTTACTTCATCATGCGATGGCGAACCATTATTAGTAATGAGTCTAATCATTTTAACTGCCACTCATAGCAACCAGTGATCGAATCCCTGCCATAGCAACCAATTATCACAAAGCCCACCCATAGCAACCAATCATCCTAAATCCTCAAACATAGCAACCAATCATCCCATCCCAAGGGGGGCCGTAGCCCAGCGGTAGCGCAGCTGCTCTGGTGTGCCAGCGACCCAGGCTCGATTCCAAGTGCAGTCACATTAATTTGGGGCTGAATTGGAATCTCGGCTTGGCTCTGCTCGTGCAATTAACGGCCTTGAGAGCCAACCCCCCAAGGCGCAGTGAAGTGTACATGCCTAACGATAATATAAAGTTAGGGCCGCTGTACACTCCTGTGTGAGTGTGTGCCTGCGTACGTATCCGCGCGCTTGTATGCCTGCTCAGGGGAGTCGGCGGAATGGGCAGTAATGCCTCTCGCCGGTTGTGTGCCTATGTCGCTTAAAGTGCGCCAGGGTGCACACAACCCCCTGCCTCTAATAAAAAACCAATCATCCCAAATCCCACCCATAGCAACCAATCATCCTTAATCCCACCCATAGCAACCAATCATCCCAAATACCACCCATAGCAACCAATCATCCTAAATCCTCAAACATAGCAACCAATCATCCTAAATCCCACCCATACCAACCAATCATCCTAAATCCCACCCATAGCAACCAATCAACCCAAATACCACCCATAGCAACCAATCATCCTAAATCCTCAAACATAGCAACCAATCATCCCAAATACCACCCATAGCAACCAATCATCCTAAATCCTCAAACATAGCAACCAATCATCCCAAATCCCACCGATAGCAACCAATCATCTCAAATCCCACCCATAGCAACCAATCATCCCAAATACCACCCATAGCAACCAATCATCTCAAATACCACCCATAGCAACCAATCATCCTAAATCCTCAAACATAGCAACCAATCATCCCAAATCCCACCCATAGCAACCAATCGTCCCAAATCCCACCCATAGCAACCAATCATCCTAAATCCCACCCATAGCAACCAATCATCCCAAATCCCACCCATAGCAACCAATCATCTCAAATTCCAACCATAGCAACCAATTCTAATGGTAATAAAGTAAGTAAATCGCACCTGTCCCGCGTCGAGACTGTCAGCCAGAGCCTCCAGATGCCTGAACTCAGCGTCCTCGTGTGCGCTGCCGCTCTCAGATATTGTGTAGGTGCCAGTCTCGCTCGCAGCATCCTCATTATCCTCGTCTGGTTGCTCATCTTCGTATTGAGCAGCTTCTGAGTAGAGGTCTCGCTCGGATAGTGGGTGCTGCTGCTGCTGCTGCTGCTGCTGTGGCTTCTGTTTTTGCTGCTTTTTAGACGGCGGCGGAGGCGGCGGCAACGGCTTATCTCGAATACTAATCCGACTTGCGGCGCCGCCGCCACCGGTTGAACTAGCGGCGCCAGATTTGGCGCTAGTTCGGCGCCGATCCGTAGCGGCGCCGCCGCCGCCGCCGCCACCTCCGCCAACCCTACTGTTGCTATTTAACAGGCGATCAAACAATAAAGCTTTTCCGCCGCTTCCGGTTCCGCTGACGCTTCGAGCATTTCTAGATGGCGCCGAGGCGCCACCGGAAGTTGGTTTAGTAACGGCGCCAGGCGCCAGGGGGGCCGACGACTGTCTAGAGGCGGCGATTGGTCGCTTAGCAACAGACGCCGACGGCGGCACCTGCTGCTGCTGCTGCTGCCGCGTCCGCTCGCGCAGTTCTTCAACTTTCTTCCGTTTCATTTCCTGCCTCTCCTGGAAGCTTTTACGAATTTTTGACGGCACAAACCGGCTGAGACTGTCCGTCACTTGTAGGCCGTCGCCGCTGCCGCCGCCCACGCCGCTGCCGGCGACGAAACCGGTGCCTCCGCCGCCGCCGTCGCCAGCGACACACTCGGTTGATGATGTCGGGTCTTCGGCCGACGGGTCCAAAGCCACCGTGAACGCTTCGGCGTGACGATTCGGCATGCGTCGAGGCGGCGACGCTGGTTGCGGGGGCGGCGGGGGCGGCGGCGGCTGTTGCTGCTTTTTCTGTTTCGCAGATTGCTGCTCTCGTTCTTCATCGGCGTCGTCGGTGCCCCACCAGTCGGGCTGGCCGTAGAGTTCTGGGAGTCGCCAAGTTGAGTTTTTTATAGCTATTTTTTATTAGATTTTCAATAATGGAAGGCATTAAAATGTAGCTGCCAAATATAAAATATCCGTATCCCAAATCTCAGAAATCTAGATCCTAAATCTCAGAAATCTAGATCCTAAATCTCAGAAATCTAGATCCTAAATCTCAGATATCTAGATCCTAAATCTCAGAAATCTAGATCCTAAATCTCAGAAATCTAGATCCTAAATCTCAGAAATCTAGATCCTAAATCTCAGATATCTAGATCCTAAATCTCAGAAATCTAGATCCTTAATCTCAGAAATCGAAATCCTAAATCTCAGAAATCTAGATCCTAAATCTCAGAACTCTAGATCCTAAATCTCAGAAATCTAGATCCTAAATCTCAGAAATCTAGATCCTAAATCTCAGAAATCTAGATCCTAAATCTCAGAAATCGAAATCCAAAATCTCAGAAATCGAAATCCTAAATCTCAGAAATGTAGATCCTAAATCTCAGGTATCGAGATCCCAAATCTCAGATATCTAGATCCTAAATCTCAGAAATCTAAATCCTAAATCTCAGAAATCTAGATCCTAAATCTCAGAAATCTAGATCCTAAATCTCAGGTATCGAGATCCCAAATCTCAGATATTTAGATCCTAAATCTAAGAACTCTAGATCCTAAATCTCAGAACTCTAGATCCTAAATCTCAGAAATCTAAATCCTAAATCTCAGAAATCTAGATCCTAAATCTCAGGTATCGAGATCCTAAATCTCAGAAATCTAGATCCTAAATCTCAGAAATCTAAATCCTAAATCTCAGGTATCGAGATCCCAAATCTCAGATATCTAGATCCTAAATCTCAGAAATCTAGATCCTAAATCTTAGATATCTAGATCTCAAATCTCAGATATCTAGATCCTAAATCTCAGAAATCTAGATCCTAAATCTCAGAAATCTGGATCCTAAATCTCAGAAATCTAGACCCTAAATCTCAGATATCTAGATCCTAAATCTCAGATATCTAGATCCTAAATCTCCGAAATCTAGATCCTAAATCTCAGAAATCTAGATCCTAAATCTCAGAACTCTAGATCCTAAATCTCAGAAATCTAGATCCTAAATCCTAGTAAGGATCTTTAAATCCCCATATTTAAACAATCCATAAACAATTCGAGCAAGTCTTACAGAGCTAATCTTCTTACCTTTAATCTTCTTTCGTTCAACGCCCCTAGAAAAGTTATTTCTGCTGCAACTAGCTTCCTTGGCGCCATCCTTACTAGCATTACTATTTTGAGTAGTATTGTTAGAGTTGAAATTGAGCGAATCTTTTGAGAAGCCGGGATCCTGCATTCCAGCTACAGAAGCGGTCACTGAGGCGGTTACAGCCGGTTTGCTAGAGGTCGCTGCTGTTGCTGGTGCCACCGATTGTTGACCAGGCGAGGGCATGCTCGCTGCGGTGGAGACGCGATCCAGCTCCTTCTGGTGAAACAGACACAGTCTGCTCAGGTCTGCGCTTGACCGGCGAAATTCTTCGCTGCCCTGAGTGCAGGCCTGGGTGAATATTTATTGTAGTTTAACTGGTAAAATTGCCTGCGCTTTGCTGCAGTTTTACTTGCAGTAGTAGAATTAGTGCACAAGTTTCTAAATTTGTTGTGGAAATCAGTATTGTCTGTGTCTCTCTGTGTCTGTATGTCTGTCTAACTCTGTGTTTGTCTGTCTGTCTGCCTCTCTGTGTCTGCCTCTCTGTGTCTGCCTGTCTGTCTGCTTCTCTGTGTCTGTGTCTGACTGTCTGTCTCACCGTTTCTATCTTTCTGTATGTCAGTCTCTGTGTCTGCCTGTCTCACTGTGTCTGTCTACCCGTCTCTTTGTGTGTGTGTGTGTGTGTGTGTGTGTGTGTGTGTGTGTGTGTCTGTCTGTCTGTCTTAGGCTGTCTCTCTGTCAGTGTCTGTCTGTCTGTCTGTCTATCTGTCTGTCTGTCTGTCTGTCTTAGGCTGTCTCTCTGTCAGTGTCTGTCTGTCTGTCTGTCTGTCTGTCTGTCTGTCTGTCTGTCTGTCTTAGGCTGTCTCTCTGTCAGTGTATGTCTGTCTGTCTGTCTGTCTGTCTGTCTGTCTGTCTGTCTGTCTGTCTGTCTGTCTGTCTGTCTATCTGTCTGTCTGTCTGTCTGTCTGTCTGTCTGTCTGTCTATCTGTCTGTCTGTCTGTCTGTATGTCTGTCTGTCTGTCTATCTGTCTGTCTACTAGAGTGCTTATCTCTTGGTCTAAATACGAGTATATTCTGGATGTGTATTTCGGAAGGTCTTCCATTCTGTTCTGTCTGCCTGTTTCTCCTTCCCCTCTTTTCCCTCTCTTACCCTAATTTAAAACTTCGAACAAATTACCAGAAAAGTTTAACGACCAGCCCTCTACAAAACGCATCAGCGCTAGAAAACCGCCAGAATCCTTGTTGCTTATCTAATTCTGTTTTTCTAACCTACACAAAACTATCTAAGTTGAACTAATATTGATATTATTACAGATATTACTAAGTGAATTCACTATTTTCTAACACTCTTGTTGTTAGAAGCAACGCTACACTGCATTCCTACAGAGATTTAATAATACGCAAAAGCGGTCTGTGTACTGCCTTACATAAAACTGACTTACTTTAAGAAAGTTGTTTGCTCAACCACTACTATGGTAACTTGGCATTGCATTAGCTAGGCTTAGTAAGGTGAACTGAGACTTTTGGTAATGCAACACCAATTAGCATTGCAGACACTTTCCTCTCTCTTCTCTAGACTCAATGCAACCAAGAACTCTGCGCTTTCGCTATTCGCTACAATTTGAAATACAGCAGCATGGAGTAAGCATTCTACGATTTTTTCTACGACTTTACTGAATACTGACTTACTGATTAAAGCAATGTTAATTAAAGTCCATAGTTCTTAAAATTGCATGCATATCGAAACATGGACACGCCTAATATTACTCACTTAAAAGACACAACTCACCGGACACACAACCTCAATATTAGACACTAAGAAGACACAACTCCAATATTAGACACTAAGAAGACACAACTCCAATATTAGACACTAAGAAGACACAACTCCAATATTAGACACTAAGAAGACACAACTCAACAGACACACAACCTCAATACTAGACATTAAGAAGACACAACTCACCGGACACACAACCCCAATATTAGACACTAAGAAGACACAAATCACCGGACACACAACCCCAATATTAGACACTAAGAAGACACAACTCCAATATTAGACACTAAGAAGACACAACTCACCGGACACTCCACCCCAATATTAGACACTAAGAAGACACAACTCACCGGACACACAACCCCAATATTAGACACTAAGAAGACACAACTCAACAGACACACAACCTCAATACTAGACATTAAGAAGACACAACTCACCGGACACACAACCCCAATATTAGACACTAAGAAGACACAAATCACCGGACACACAACCCCAATATTAGACACTAAGAAGACACAAATCACCGGACACACAACCCCAATATTAGACACTAAGAAGACACAACTCCAATATTAGACACTAAGAAGACACAACTCACCGGACACTCCACCCCAATATTAGACACTAAGAAGACACAAACTCACCGGACACTCCGGCCCAATATTAGACACTAAGAAGACACAACTCACCGGACACACAACCCCAATATTAGACACTAAGAAGACACAAATCACCGGACACACAACCCCAATATTAGATACTAAGAAGACACAACTCCAATATTAGACACTAAGAAGACACAACTCACCGGACACTCCACCTCAATATTAGACACTAAGAAGACACAACTCACCGGACACACAACCTCAATATTACACATTAAGAAGACACAACTAACCGGAAACTCCGGCCCAATATTAGACACTAAGAAGACACAAATCACCGGACACACAACCCCAATATTAGACACTAAGAAGACACAAATCACCGGACACACAACCCCAATATTAGATACTAAGAAGACACAACTCCAATATTAGACACTAAGAAGACACAACTCCAATATTAGACACTAAGAAGACACAACTCACCGGACACTCCACCCCAATATTAGACACTAAGAAGACACAACTCACCGGACACTCCACCCCAATATTAGACACTAAGAAGACACAACTCACCGGACACACAACCTCAATATTAGACACTAAGAAGACACAAACTCACCGGACACTCCGGCCCAATATTAGACACTAAGAAGACACAACTCACCGGACACACAACCTCAATATTAGACACTAAGAAGACACAAACTCTCCGGACACTCCACCCCAATATTAGACACTAAGAAGACACAACTCACCGGACACTCCACCCCAATATTAGACACTAAGAAGACACAACTCACCAGACACTCCACCCCAATATTAGACACTAAGAAGACAAAACTCACCGGACACTCCACCCCAATATTAGACACTAAGAAGACACAACTCACCAGACACTCCACCTCAATATTAGACACTAAGAAGACACAACTCACCACACACACAATCCCAATATTAGACACTAAGAAGACACAACCTCAATATTAGACGCTAAGAAGACACAACTCACCGGACACTCGGCCATAGCTGAGACACCCTTAGCGGCGCCAGTAGCCCATTCGGGCAAGCCACTGAGAGACGGTCGAGACACAACAGGCGGATGCTCGGACTTTTTCATTGCAGAGGCGGCGGTCGCGGGCACTGAAGCAGACGGAGCAGCTGAAGGAGGCGTTGAGGAGGCCGCAGAAGACGTTGTGGCAGCGGCGGTAGTTGGGGAAAATCTTTGCACTCGAAACACGTTAGAATCGTAACCAAACCGAAGCGAATCGCCATTGTTAAGGTAAACATAGGTGTCCTCGGCTATTCTGCTCTCGTTGACAAATGTCTGGCAATGAAAATATAACGGTTCTGTATCATTGTACGCCTATGCACGAGTATCTATAGAACCTGAGAAGTATGCATAGGGTGCCGCTCTCTCTCTCTTCAGATACTTCAGTGGGTGCCACCGCTCTCTCTCTTCAGATACTTCAGTGGGTGCCACCGCTCTCTCTCTCTTCAGATACTTCAGTGGGTGCCACTGCCCTCTTTTCAGATACTTCAGTGGGTGCCACTGCCCTCTTTTCAGATACTTCAGTGGGTGCCACCGCTCTCTCTTCAGATACTTCAGTGGATGCCACCGCTCTCTCTCTTCAGATACTTCAGTGGGTGCCACCGCTCTCTCTCTTCAGATACTTCAGTGGGTGCCACCGCTCTCTCTCTTCAGATACTTCAGTGGGTGCCACCGCTCTCTCTCTTCAGATACTTCAGTGGGTGCCACCGCTCTCTCTCTTCAGATACTTCAGTGGGTGCCACTGCCCTCTTTTCAGATACTTCAGTGGGTGCCACCGCTCTCTCTTCAGATACTTCAGTGGGTGCCACCGCTCTCTCTCTTCAGATACTTCAGTGGGTGCCACCGCTCTCTCTCTTCAGTTACTTCAGTGGGTGCCACCGCTCTCTCTCTTCAGATACTTCAGTGAGTGCCACCGCTCTCTCTCTTCAGATACTTCAGTGGGTGCCACCGCTCTCTCTTCAGATACTTCAGTGGGTGCCACTGCCCTCTTTTCAGATACTTCAGTGGGTGCCACCGCTCTCTCTTCAGATACTTCAGTGGGTGCCACCGCTCTCTTTTCAGATACTTCAGTGGGTGCCACCGCTCTGTCTTCAGATACTTCAGTGGGTGCCACCGCTCTCTCTTCAGATACTTCAGTGGGTGCCACTGCCCTCTTTTCAGATACTTCAGTGGGTGCCACTGCCCTCTTTTCAGATACTTCAGTGGGTGCCACTGCCCTCTTTTCAGATACTTCAGTGGGTGCCACCGCTCTCTCTTCAGATACTTCAGTGGGTGCCACCGCTCTCTCTTCAGATACTTCAGTGGGTGCCACCGCTCTCTCTTCAGATACTTCAGTGGGTGCCACCGCTCTCTCTTCAGATACTTCAGTGGGTGCCACTGCCCTCTTTTCAGATACTTCAGTGGGTGCCACTGCCCTCTTTTCAGATACTTCAGTGGGTGCCACCGCTCTCTCTTCAGATACTTCAGTGGGTGCCACCGCTCTCTCTTCAGATACTTCAGTGGGTGCCACCGCCCTCTTTTCAGATACTTCAGTGGGTGCCACCGCTCTCTCTTCAGATACTTCAGTGGGTGCCACCGCTCTCTCTTCAGATACTTCAGTGGGTGCCACTGCCCTCTTTTCAGATACTTCAGTGGGTGCCACCGCTCTCTCTTCAGATACTTCAGTGGGTGCCACTGCCCTCTTTCAGGTACTTCAGTGGGTGCCTCCGCCCTCTTTTCAGATACTTCAGTGGGTGCCTCCGATGCCTCTTCAGATACTTCAGTGGGTGCCACTGCCCTCTTTTCAGATACTTCAGTGGGTGCCACCGCTCTCTCTTCAGATACTTCAGTGGGTGCCACCGCTCTCTCTTCAGATACTTCAGTGAGTGCCACCGCTCTCTCTTCAGATACTTCAGTGGGTACCACTGCCCTCTTTTCAGATACTTCAGTGGGTGCCACTGCCCTCTTTTCAGATACTTCAGTGGGTGCCACTGCCCTCTTTTCAGATACTTCAGTGGGTGCCACCGCCCTCTCTTCAGATACTTCAGTGGGTGCCACCACTCTCTCTTCAGATACTTCAGTGGGTGCCACTGCCCTCTTTTCAGATACTTCAGTGGGTGCCACCGCTCTCTCTTCAGATACTTCAGTGGGTGCCACCGCTCTCTCTTCAGATACTTCAGTGGGTGCCACTGCCCTCTTTTCAGATACTTCAGTGGGTGCCACCGCTCTCTCTTCAGATACTTCAGTGGGTGCCACTGCCCTCTTTTCAGATACTTCAGTGGGTGCCACCGCTCTCTCTTCAGATACTTCAGTGGGTGCCACCGCCCTCTTTTCAGATACTTCAGTGGGTGCCACCGCTCTCTCTTCAGATACTTCAGTGGATGCCACCGCTCTCTCTTCAGATACTTCAGTGGGTGCCACTGCCCTGTTCAGATACTTCAGTGGGTGCCACCGCTCTCTCTCTTCAGATACTTCAGTGGGTGCCACCGCTCTCTCTTCAGATACTTCAGTGGGTGCCACTGCCCTCTTTTCAGATACTTCAGTGGGTGCCACTGCCCTCTCTTCAGATACTTCAGTGGGTGCCACCACTCTCTCTTCAGATACTTCAGTGGGTGCCACTGCCCTCTTTTCAGATACTTCAGTGGGTGCCACCGCTCTCTCTTCAGATACTTCAGTGGGTGCCACCGCTCTCTCTTCAGATACTTCAGTGGGTGCCACTGCCCTCTTTTCAGATACTTCAGTGGGTGCCACCGCTCTCTCTTCAGATACTTCAGTGGGTGCCACCGCTCTCTCTTCAGATACTTCAGTGGGTGCCACTGCCCTGTTCAGATACTTCAGTGGGTGCCACCGCTCTCTTTTCAGATACTTCAGTGGGTGCCACCGCTCTCTCTTCAGATACTTCAGTGGGTGCCACCGCTCTCTCTTCAGATACTTCAGTGGGTGCCTCCGATGCCTCTTCAGATACTTCAGTGGGTGCCACCGCTCTCTTTTCAGATACTTCAGTGGGTGCCACCGCTCTCTCTTCAGATACTTCAGTGGGTGCCACTGCCCTCTTTTCAGATACTTCAGTGGGTGCCACTGCCCTCTTTTCAGATACTTCAGTGGGTGCCACTGCCCTCTTTTCAGATACTTCAGTGGGTGCCACTGCCCTCTTTTCAGATACTTCAGTGGGTGCCACCGCTCTCTTTTCAGATACTTCAGTGGGTGCCACCGCTCTCTCTTCAGATACTTCAGTGGGTGCCACCGCTCTCTCTTCAGATACTTCAGTGAGTGCCACCGCTCTCTCTCTTCAGATACTTCAGTGGGTGCCACTGCCCTCTTTTCAGATACTTCAGTGGGTGCCACTGCCCTCTTTTCAGATACTTCAGTGGGTGCCACCGCTCTCTCTTCAGATACTTCAGTGGGTGCCACCGCTCTCTCTTCAGATACTTCAGTGGGTGCCACCGCTCTCTTTTCAGATACTTCAGTGGGTGCCACCGCTCTCTCTTCAGATACTTCAGTGGGTGCCACCGCTCTCTCTTCAGATACTTCAGTGAGTGCCACCGCTCTCTCTTCAGATACTTCAGTGGGTGCCACTGCCCTCCTTTCAGATACTTCAGTGGGTGCCACTGCCCTCTTTTCAGATACTTCAGTGGGTGCCACTGCCCTCTTTTCAGATACTTCAGTGGGTGCCACTGCCCTCTTTTCAGATACTTCAGTGGGTGCCACTGCCCTCTTTTCAGATACTTCAGTGGGTGCCACCGCTCTCTCTTCAGATACTTCAGTGGGTGCCACCGCTCTCTCTTCAGATACTTCAGTGGGTGCCACCGCTCTCTCTTCAGATACTTCAGTGGGTGCCACTGCCCTCTTTTCAGATACTTCAGTGGGTGCCACTGCCCTCTTTCAGGTACTTCAGTGGGTGCCACTGCCCTCTTTCAGGTACTTCAGTGGGTGCCACTGCCCTCTTTCAGGTACTTTAGTGGCTGGCAGCGAATTCAGAAAAGAAAATACAGTACAAACTTTTTTTAAAATGCGTCAAAAACCGGAATACTAGAAACTATATAGAAAAATATATATAAAGAAGGAAGTGAAGTTAGCGAACAGACATCGGCTGTCAATCAATATTTCTTAGAAAAATAGATAGTTACAAGAATAGAAGGCGAAGGGGAGCAAAAAAACTGCCGGCAGACTGTCATAAAAAATGACTAGAAAGACGAAAAAAGCGAACGGCAAACGGCTTAAAAGGCTTACCCCGTTAACAGTGCCGAGGTCTTTGACGCGATACAGTCCGAGCTCGGAGTCGTATGTCATCACAGCATGCTGAGGATCCACGCTGTGTGACTGAAATTATTAATAGGCTAATTAATATCTAGACATTTTACCAGGTAGGTACGTAGGCATACAGATAGATAGACAGATAGATAGATAGATAGATAGATAGATAGATAGATAGATAGATAGATAGATAGATAGATAGATAGATAGATAAATAGATAGATAGATAGACAGATAGATAGATAGACAGATAGACAGACAGATAGATAGATAGACAGATAGATAGATAGATAGATAGATAGATACATACATACATAGATAGATACATAGATATACAGATGGCTAACCAAACGAATTCACTAACAGTCACCTTAAGCATGAGGCTGCAATCCTCCCGACCAATCAGCAGCAGTCCATCGCTGTTAAGCCAGTGCCTCCGTCCAACCCTATCCAACAAGCACCAGACAGCTGGATCCAACTCCTGTTCGCCCAGCTGCCCAGCACCACCTTCATCTGCATCCGAACTATAGCTATCATTACTGTCATTTTCGTCATCATCATTGACATCGTCAAATGGAGGCGAGAGCGAATCTCTATTGCGACCAGTGTCCTCTTCTGGACTGGCCATGGGGCATCAGAAAAAGCAAGCATTTTATAACATAGGAATATATTCAGTATTGAATAATTCAATTGAAATGTTGCTTAATTTAATATTAATCAGCACTAACTACAAGTATTTGTGCTAAATTACAACCTTGACATCATTTACTTTTCTTTGGAGATCTTAGTAGTAAATAGTAAAGGTTTGCAGTTAGACTAATGAACTGTTGCTTCAGCCTCCATTGGTTTTGTCACACTTTGTCACATTGATTTTTCACTTTTTCATAGTTAGGAACATAAAAAATGCAGTTACAAAAGCAAGGATCAGTAAAGAATTAATCCGTTTTTTGCCAGATAGATGGTACTTTTATCAGATTGTTTGTGAAAACATTTTGATAAAATATTAGTCAATGATTTCAAAACCAGCAAATCAAGTAAATGAATTCCAAAACTAAGTGAGTTCTACAAATGAAAGTGAAGAAATTGTGACTATTAATATAAGAAATAATGGCATTGCAGTCATGAAACAACACATAAAAAGGAAGAAGCATGAAGGGAATAGGTAAGTGTTTTTCTGCTTAAAAAATAAATAGGCTTTTTTTACTAAAGCAGATGCTTCATCAGCTAGCAACAACCATAAACTCATTCAGGCTATTGAGGCAAAAACCCAATTAGGTAAAGAATATACTGCCTTCAAGTCAACAAGTTTTTAATACTAAAGATGAATTTGCTCATTTGTTCCAATCCATGTTTCCTAACTCAGATTGTGGCAGAATTTTTATGCTTGTAGCAAGCAACTTTACTTGCTTATTTTTGCTATTATACTATTTGTCAAATCTAGGATAACTAAATCAATTTTAGAATTATATATTTTTTTTTCCATTAGCTATAACAAGAATGTTGGCCCAATGATAATCTATACATGCTATCTGTATGACTGATGGTATTATAGTCAAAATACTTGATCAGATATTATTAGATAATTTTGATGCCATTCTATATGCCCAAGTCATTAAAAAATGTGTCATTGACACTAGTTTCCCAATGTCAAAGTGGATTAGCAACTTTTTTAATATGTATAGTGTCATACAAAAAGGAATATACTGGAGCAAAAAAAATTCTATAATTTTTCTGCAACTTTCTACTGTTTTGAAATTGGTTACTAAGGGGCCTATTTCAATGGTCATACCCACTAGTAATCCTACTAACTTGTAGATAACAATCTTTGGGATAACAATCACTGAGTGAAATAATGATCACTATAAAAATGTTTTGAATAAATAAAATAAAGCTTAGAAGTTTTTAAAACAATATTTAAACAAACTGTTTCTATAGATAAAAATTTTGATTTATTGGAACAAATGATCTTTTTAGCATTTGTATATTTTTGCACTTAGTGCATTATATCTATTTTGGATAGCAATCATTTAAATATAAAAATTGCATTGAAATGATCACGTTCTAAAACTATAGCTTTTCTAGTCAATTTTTGCTAACTTCATGCAGTCATAGAACATATAAATTTTTATGAATGAACATCTTATATCCTATTTCATTTTTGAAAACTAATTTAAATACAAAATTGCCTTGAAATGATTATGTTCCAAAGCTATAATACTTCTTTTTTCTATTGTTTTATTCAAGAGGCCTTGGCTTACTTAGAGGCCTTTGCTTCTACTCTATACATAGTACAAAGAAAACCATTTAAAAAGAATTGAGAGGGGATTATAAACTGAAATGTGCATAGCCCCTTAGTTTCGCATATTATTGTGTTGTCCAATATAGCACTAATGCTTGAGAGTCTCCATGGCCCAAAGGGATGAGTTGGTTAGACAAAGGGAAAGTAAAAGCACTCAGACTTGTTCTTGCTGCTAAGTTCTTGCTAAGACTATTAACCATTAAGTCTATCAACACCATGCTAAGAGGTTGCCCCATAGCACCATTATTTATTATAAATCTAAACTTGCTACATAATACTATAGAGCTGATTAAGAGAAACATGCCAATGGCAGAGTTAACTAGGCTAACATAGGATACCTAGCAAACTATTGAATAGCTAGCAACTTACTGATTCCTTAAGAACTAGCACGACTGTCTATAAAGCTAGTGATATACCCATGCATCTACAATGCTATGCTGGAGACTAGTACATTGATAGTGTTGTTTGGGCTTATATAGCATGCCATAGTCAGGTGTCTATATGCAAGGATTCATTCTTTCAAGCATCAAAACATGCTATTGGTAAGCCATAGTTCGGAACACTCTGTATGTACCCCGGAAAAAAAACTACCAATTTTTTTTGTGTACGCCGATGTACGCCATATATCTTTGTGACGTTGTCGTTTACAGTGCAGTTATTAAATTTGTCTTCTATGTAAATATATTACTTATAGGAGATCGAAAACAAAATCACTTCCAAACATTTGGTACTGTAGCTGCTCATGAATCTTGCACCAAGGATTTTCAGCTCGAAAGGCTTCATGGAGTGCACCCTATGACTCCGCAATTGCATCCCATTGGTTCATTGCTGCTTCATTGCTTAACGGTGTGGCCGTTTTGTTGTGTGGCTATTCCGCGTAACACGCGCCACACGCGGAACGGCCACACGACAAAACGGCCACACCGTCAAAATGGCCACACGACAAAACGGCCACACGATGTAATAATTTTTTATTTTTTCATTTTTCATTTTTAACAATGGACGACAGTTGTCCAAAGTGTCTACTTAGAGTCAGACCTCGCCAGCATGCATTGTGTCTGAAAGGTGAGTTGCTATTTATAGTATGCTGTTATAGTTGTAATTATTTGAATTAACTGTAATTGGTAATTATTGTATATCTGCTGCTACTGCAGGAGATGCAGCCGTTTCTATAGCTCGCTACAATGCCATGAAGAATGAGACGATGCCATGGTTTTGTCCAAATTGCCTGCTAGCACCCAGCTCAGCTGCTGAGCACAGTGCGCCAGCGGAACCCAGCTTAGCTGCTGAGGAGCGACCTGCCTTACATTTGCGAATAAGGATACCAGCATCTGACGCACCTGAAGTTGTTACCAGAAGGTTTAGGTAAGTCGATGCATGTGAAGTTGAGATAAAGCAGATTTTTTTCTACATTCCAATTCTCTACATTTCAGGCCTCGAGGCTGACTCTGAGACACTTGTAGACAGCTTGTTTAAGTTGCATAGCACAGAATTGGATGTTGGCATTGACGAACCAACAATTGAGCTGGAGCTTCCAACAGTACTGGAAGAAGAGGAAGAGGCTTTCTTACACAACTATTTTAGCATCTTTTAAAAATTTGCATAACTGCTGGTCGCTCCATAAAATACAATTTCGTCTTCGCTTCTCTGGTGCTTCCTTTTCGGATCCTTTTCGGCCTACATAAATTTCACAATATCTCAATGCATTTACTTCTTTTGCATTTTGATGTCATAAGCTGGATCTCATGAGCAATCGATCTGCAACCCTTTTTGTTTTATGTGGCCGTTTTAACGGTGTGGCCGTTTTGTCGTGTGGCCGTTCCGCGTGTGGCCGTTTTGACGGGCATCCAAGGAACTGCTGGGCCGCGAAGGTTGGGATGACTCGCGCATTTGAGTCCGATACAACCTAAATGAATGTCCAGAGTTGTATCTATCTGGAATATCAAATGTCTCACGCCCAAAACGGCCCGATAAAAACATATTTAATTTTAAATTGTCTATGTTGAAAACGGAAAGTAACTTTTTTATTTATCAGTAAGAACTATTAAAAAGTGACAGATTTATATGTACACAGTTCATTTATAAAATTTAAGTAAAATTTGTGCATTTTTTGTTAAAATTACAACTTCACCACAAGCAAAAAACACGAAAGTCAGTTCTGCATCAATCGTGAAATTTTACAGTAAATGCATAATGAACGACTTTGTAACTGTTATTGATTTCACTAGGTTACGAATTTTTTGTTTTTTGGTGCATGTTACACACCAAAGTAATAATCATGGTTAAACATGTACGCCAAAAGCCTTAGAAAATTACTATTTGTACGCCAACATGTACGCCAAATTTCTTGACTGTACCCCGGAAATTTCCGGCGTACATGCCCTCTTCCGAACTATGGTTGGTAAGCACTGCAAGAAAAACAGTATAAATGCTGTATCTAGATAGGTGTTTACCACAAAGCTATGGTAGATTGAAAAAATTTTATTTGCAAAATGTGTACCTAGGTGCTAGAGGACTAGCCAATGTTGCAACAAAATGATTTTTTATGTTGTGACAATAAATTAGGCCTACCTTTTTTAAATTGCATAGGCCAAATGAACCCATTTTGGCAAATAATTTGGTTCATTTTCTACTTTTTCAATGAATGATACTATTCATAGTCAAAAATCAATTAAATCAATACTATTTACAGATTTGTTTGAATGCTTTATTACCAGCTTAAAAAACCAGAAAGCTTGAAATTAGAATTTAAAATGAACTTTTTTCATGTTTATTCTACTTTATAATACCTTTTCTGCAACCCATGTGATTCTAGGCCTATGGAGTGCATGCCAGCATTGCCAGGTATACATGCATTAGATATATTATTTTTTTAAGAATAATGCACGCCAACTATGCACACCTATTTTTGGCATGCAAGGCCAATGCACACCCAAATTTTTGGGTCTAGCCTACTATATGATTCAAAGTGTGGGGTGGAGAAAGTAAGTGTAAAAAAACATTTAAAAAATAGTTTAACAAAAAAATTCAAGAATGCCATAAGTTTGAATCTCAAAAGTTAAAAATGATCCAGCAGAGCCATAGAAGATGTTATATTATACAAATTAGGGGCCTAGCATATAGCCAATGAAGCTTCTTGGCTAAAGCATCAGTTAGAATAAGCAATCTTATCAAAACTAGGCCTATTAAAAATTCACAAGAAAAACTAATTGCTCATGCTAATGCAGCTAGCCTAGACATATCAAAACAGAAGAAATGACGTTGTGGGACTAAGACTTGCAGTTGTAGGTAGTGATTCTAAGAAAGAAATATCTGTTCTCGAAATTATTTTTTTGACATGCATGAGAATTCAAACAAAGGCGACTTTACACATAGCTTCTTTCGTCCAGGTAAATATTTTTACTTTGTTAGCTATTAATTGTTTAATAAATTTAGGAAGGCTTAAAAACAGGCTACCTCGCAAAAAAAGCATTCGAAAAGCTGCCCTCTGTATCTGCACAAATTGGTTGGGATTACCCTCGTCGCCGCTCGATAGCTAGCCTCGGTTATGTATATGTAGAAGTAGATTTTTCCGTCGAGATGAAATTCGAATATAATCCAACCTTGGTCAATAAAAGCTTTATTTGTTTGCTTTTTGGTGAGTTCTCCTTAGCTGGTACATGTAGGCGTACATGTTGGTGCCACAAACAACCACTGTCTCTTAGACCGGTATGTGGGACGGCCACATCCAGATGGTTGGTTAAAGTTGACCTCGATCCTGTCATTTCGTTGATCTTTTACTTGTACCAATCTTATTTAGTTTTTAGTGTAGCGCAATGTTGTAAAGTGGCGGCGGGAACGTCTCTGATTTTCAAGCAGGAATAATTATTAGTCGCTATATATATTAACTATATATTGTCAACAGAGAGAAGTCGCTTAGTGGTAAACGCGTCTGCCTCTCGCGCCACGACCCCTAGTTTGATGTATTTGTTTCAAATGCATGTTTCAAACACAAACGGCCTAGGGATGCATGAATTACGAGTAATTATAGGTTTAGTCAAATACAAAATTCGTCGTCAACGCTAGAAAAATCCAGTTTCTCTAAACGTACCATATTAAGAATCGCGAATGCACTGGCGTTATTACCTGGCAAAAACGAGACATATCCGTTCCTTACGGGCCTCCAGCTCGATCATTTCTAAGAAAATCAAGTGCAGATTGATGCCATCTACTTTAACTTTTTATTGGTTTACTTCTCAGAAATAAATACAGTCTAGCTACATGTATGTACCCTATAATACAACATTACTAGCTACATGGCGCAGGTATGCATCGATGCATCTAATTTAAGACATACCGGCTTCAATTTTGTGCCAAGGCGCAGACGGACCGGCAATGGAGTTTCAGAATTTTCGTCAGCAGTTCATGTACATGTACCTTGGCAGTCTAATTCGCAACGTCCGCAAGGATCTGCGCGGCGTCGTGACGGGCTTGTCTGGGCTGCCTTGCGTTCTATGCGGCACTGCAGTCCGAGAGATGATCCAGGCGGTGGAGCAGACCGTCCTGCTGTACAACGCTAAAGACATGGACGCAGACGGTCTCGCTTGAGCAACAATTGATGGAAACACAGCTCACGCTGGCCTGCTGCGCATCGCCTTCAAGATTAGCGACGAGCGAGTTTCCAGCGCGGCACTGTATCATCGCGTCGGCCTGATCTGTCCAACATCCAAGTGACCTGGTTGCGCCGTCGCGCCGACTCCAGCTGCTGGGAGGCCACATCATCCGCGTCGAGTCGCACTGCTGACGACGCTGCAGGCAACCCTCTACCGACGGGAACAGGCGCGCACTCGGCGTGTTCGTCGATTACCTTCTGGCTGACGCCGCGGTGACGCATCCAAATTAAAAGCCCCGAATTATATCCTCTGCAAGTTTTTTATCCGTACATGCAGCTATCAGATCGGATTTTAAAGTACAGAAAATCAATGATTCGTATCAAGACAACTGCAAGAGCCAATTGGATTCATTCATTTAGCGAATGCTTAAAAATGGACTGCACTGTGTCACATGTGTCGAAGTGTTTTTCTGCACTATTATAGTTATAATGCAAAACTTTGAAGGGGCTTATACATGTCAGTCCTAAGTAAATTCTCATGGTGCTAAAGAAATACCGCTCTTAAAGTGTTCATTGGTCAATAAAAGTCGACTACATTATGTTAAATGGCAATTTTAATTGCGGTGCAAGAATTCGTGTTAGGCATCCGCAAAGAGTGCAGTGGAGGTCAGCGTACATTGCCATCAGAATTAGTATAAATGAATGGCCTACATAAAAATCTCTGTCGGCTATATGGAGAATGAGAATTGACTAATAAAATGGTTTGTTACTGTGAATAAACAAACTGCAGTTTAAGATCAATTATAGGCCGTGCTCAAAGCTTAATAATAGAATAAGTGAATAAAAATTGCTACAAATATGCATCGGCAGTACGTGTCAATCACAGATGATATTGGTGCCTGGTCCTGCATGGTAACTGGGCGCCTTGCAGGATACATTTGATCCACGCTAGCCGTTTGATTCCACTGAAGAGCTGATGTTGAACTTTCTGAAATTTTATGCAAGAAAGTCATCACATGGCTGAGTATTAATGATGAAAGATGAAAAAATGATTCATCGAGAGACCAGACTACTTAATTCTGTAGGCTGAGGCCATAGAGTGACTACTTGATTCTTTAGGCAGAGGCCATAGAGTGACTACTTGATTCTGTAGGCTGAGGCCATAGAGTGACTACTTGATTCTGTAGGCTGAGGCCATAGAGTGACTACTTGATTCTTTAGGCAGAGGCCATAGAGTGACTACTTGATTCTGTAGGCTGAGGCCATAGAGTGACTACTTGATTCTGTAGGCTGAGGCCATAGAGTGACTACTTGATTATGTAGGCTGAGGCCATAGAGTGACTACTTGATTCTGTAGGCTGAGGCCATAGAGTGACTACTTGATTCCGTAGGCTGAGGCTATAGATTGACTACTTGATTCCGTAGGCTGAGGCCATAGAGTGACTACTTGATTCCGTAGGCTGAGGCCATAGAGTGACTACTTGATTCCGTAGGCTGAGGCCATAGATTGACTACTTGATTCCGTAGGCTGAGGCCATTGAGTGACTACTTAATTAGTGGCTAAGGTTGTTTGTAGGCCATGCAATATTTTGCTTAGTAATCCCCCTGCAACTACACCTTTTTTACTTTCTATTTTTTAAAAATCTGCACTCAATATTGACATCTTTGCATTCAATTTTGACAGTCTGTGGCATCGCTTGTTGAAATTTTCAACCTATTTTGACAAACCCAAATGCAATAGTGACGAATTTCAACCGAAAATGACAAACTCCAACCTTCATTAACAATTTGCAAGCAATTTTGACACTGGGGTACAAAACAGTGCCTTTGTCTCGCCGTCTATGGAACAAAACTTGCATATGTGCATCCATTTTTGACAGAGTGCATCCAAAAGTGACAGATTACTTTAGAACACATTGAAAAAATTCAGTTAACCGTAGTACAGTAGCTAATCAGTTTGCCAAGTCGTATTACGTTCTGTATGGCAGGTCCGCGAGTCAACGCCAAAGTTAGCGACGACGACAGGAGGCGGTTAACCCAGTAATTAACCGGTTAACTACTGCCCATGAGAATGGTGACGACTTTTTTTACCTGGCTCGTACCTTGGAGATCAAAAGAACCACAGCGTATGCCGTTGTTAGGAGTGGACGAGTAGAAAAGCTGCCAAATGGAGATCAGAGACATGCTGGCGTTCATGAAGAACCCGATTAGGACAGATCCCAATATTGCTCTGTCCGGGACCTGGGATCAGCGAACACTCGCCGGGGCGATTGGCCAGGACGAACTCTCACCGGATCTGTCAGGGCGCGTAGGCCCGGCTAGGGTTGGGATCTGCAAGCTAAAACTGTCACTTTTGGATGCAATCTGTCAAAAATGCATGCACATATGCAAGTTTTGTTCCATAGACGGCGAGACAAAGGCACTGTTTTGTACCCCAGTGTCAAAATTGCTTGCAAATTGTTAATAAAGGTTTGAGTTTGTCATTTTCAGTTGAAATTCGTCACTATTGCATTTGGGTTTGTCAAAATAGGTTGAAAATTTCAACAAGCGATGCCAAAGACTGTCAAAATTGAGTGCAGATTTTTCAAAATAGAAAGTAAAAAGGTGTAGTAAAATTACTAATTAAAACATATTGTAAACACTCACGTGACCCCTCGCTGTCGCAGATTAACTTGTCGCCTAAGCTGCTCTTTAAAATCGACACAAAACGCTGCCCAGTGGCTGAAAAACTCCTTTGGCGGTGTGGATGGCGGCTGGCAGAAGTACATGAGAATGTTGGAGTAGCAAGTCTCGGCGTCCGTAACTGTTTTGCGAAATTCGCTTAAATCTTTTTTGGCTGTGGGATGATTGAAAATTGAAAATTGAAGAGTAAACGAACTATACTTCACATTTCTAATGTAAAGAGAAGGTATGATAAAGACGCGTTAGAATCGATGCAGTATTGATGCAGTATGTCTGTGCTTGTCTCTTAGCAAGCACACAGACATGCATTGTCTAATCGTCAAGAATGTACACGATCTGCTTCTTGGGGTTCGGTCGCAATGGTCGAGACTCTCACGGCTCTAAATAGACGTCGCAGAGAACGGAATCGAACTACGTCAGGACTGTACATCCTGTCTGAACGCGTTTGCGTACTCAGGGGTCAGCGGACGGGCATGCCTGCTTGATTACTCGCTAGTCATTTGACTAGATCAAATTGTCGCCTTGAGCTTCGGCGGTGGGAAGGACTGCATAATTGCGACGCCTTCAACACAGGCAACGAGCGGAGTTTCCATTTCATCAACGCTGCAACGCCTTTGGCCCGTCCAAGCTACCTTTTACGCCGACTCCAGCTGGGAGGCCACATCATTCGCCATGAACTCGCACTGCTCACAGCCGGTGCAGAAGGTTCTGCTGCCGACGCTGCAGGCAACCCTACCGGAGGGGGCAGGCGTGCACTCGACGTTTCGTCAACTGCCTGCTGGCTGACGCCAGCGTCCGGGATTCGCTCGGACCAGGGGCGCCCACTGTGACTCTACATGTTACCTTTCTAAAGACCTTGACAGCACATGTTGTTGTTGGATTGGCAGAAGTGTGCAACAAAAATAGATAATCGTTGGTACAATTAAGCGCTCGATTATTCGATTCCCTGAACTACTTTTACACCGTTGACACAACAGGCGGCTTCTTTGATGATACACTGACCGTCTTCATTTCAAATCCATTTTCATTTCAATTTTTCATTTCAATTGGGGGGATACACCAAGGTGAATTTTCTACGGGGGGGGATACACCAAGGAAAAAGTGCTATGACAGAGTCAAATGGTAGCATGTATAGCAACAAAGGGCAACAAAAATGTTTTGGTCAGGCTCTTCGGGGGGATACATCCCCCTATCCCCCCCTCCCTACGCCCCTGCTACAGAGCTGGCGACCTGCACCTCTCGGTCGAACAGCTCGCCAACAAAACAAGCCAATTTTTGTGCGATTGTACATCGGATTCATATGCAATTCAATGGCTCATTTTGGTGTCGACGGTGCAAGCAAGTCCTGAGTGTTTGTTATCTAATATTTACTCTGGATGTCACACTCGAACCAAACTTGCGAACGGTTCCCCAGAACAAACAAACAAGCTACTGCATCCAATAACAGTTAATTATTACAAGCATTGCTGATCTCAGCTCACCTCTATCCAGAAACGAGTTCATCTTCTTAGCAAACGGTTCCCGCTCGCTAGGCGCAGACGAGGTGGCCACCTTTCTCACAATCTTCTCGTTGGCAATAAGCCTGGCCGACAGGTGCCGCAGTTCGCCTTTCACCCCGGCCAGATCCACTTCGGCCGCTTGCTTGACCTCTTCCGGGTCGGGCAGAGGGAACGGCACTACGGTGCCCAGCTCGGGGCCGCCGCTCTCCCAGTACTCGTCGATGTACATGCTAACCAGCACTTGGAATAGCGTGCAGGTGTTCTCCTGAGATGAAATTCATTTTTGATGAATTCTGTTTTGTTTTTGAAGTAGAACTTCAAGAAACAGTGCAAGATTTAGTCAACAAAGTTTTTTTAAACTTTAAAACTTCAACAGCAGTCGAACTTTAATGTAACAAATGAACTTGGCATAACTAATATAATACTTTACCTTGAAGTAGCTTTGAGAAACACAAGTATGCTCAGCCTGAGACAGATTAAGCAATACTCATCATAGGTTAGAATATTATGAAAATATATCTAGTGCTTTATTCAGGCAATAACTGTAACTTGTTACAATTACACACAAACAATCCAATATCCACTCCCTATTCATTTTCTCCTATTCTTTTACCCCTGTTTTCTCATTTTGCCTCATTTACCTAAGACAGGCAGGTAACCACCTATAAGACAGGCAGGTAACCACCTATAAAACAGGCAGGTAACCACCTTTAAAACAGGCAGGTAACCATCTATAAAACAGGCAGGTAACCACCTATAAAACAGGCAGGTAAACACCTATAAAACAGGCAGGTAACCACCTATAAAACAGGCAGGTAACCACCTATAAAACAGGCAGGTAACCACCTTTAAAACAGGCAGGCAACCACCTATAAAACAGGCAGGTAAACACCTATAAAACAGGCAGGTAACCACCTTTAAAACAGGCAGGTAACCACCTATAAAACAGGCAGGTAACCACCTTTAAAACAGGCAGGTAACCACCTATAAAACAGGCAGGTAACCACCTATAAAACAGGCAGGTAAACACCTATAAAACAGGCAGGTAAACACCTATAAAACAGGCAGGTAACCACCTATAAAACAGGCAGGTAACCACCTATAAAACAGGCAGGTAACCACCTTTAAAACAGGCAGGTAACAACCTTTAAAACAGGCAGGTAACCATCTATAAAACAGGCAGGTAACCACCTATAAAACAGGCAGGTAAACACCTATAAAACAGGCAGGTAACCACCTATAAAACAGGCAGGTAACCACCTATAAAACAGGCAGGTAACCACCTTTAAAACAGGCAGGCAACCACCTATAAAACAGGCAGGTAACCACCTTTAAAACAGGCAGGTAACCACCTATAAAACAGGCAGGTAACCACCTTTAAAACAGGCAGGTAACCACCTATAAAACAGGCAGGTAACCACCTATAAAACAGGCAGGTAAACACCTATAAAACAGGCAGGTAAACACCTATAAAACAGGCAGGTAACCACCTATAAAACAGGCAGGTAACCACCTATAAAACAGGCAGGTAACCACCTTTAAAACAGGCAGGTAACCACCTTTAAAACAGGCAGGTAACCATCTATAAAACAGGCAGGTAACCACCTATAAAACAGGCAGGTAACCACCTATAAAACAGGCAGGTAACCACCTATAAAACAGGCAGGTAACCACCTTTAAAACAGGCAGGTAACCACCTATAAAACAGGCAGGTAACCACCTTTAAAACAGGCAGGTAACCATCTATAAAACAGGCAGGTAACCACCTATAAAACAGGCAGGTGACCACCTATAAAACAGGCAGGTAACCACCTATAAAACAGGCAGGTAACCACCTATAAAACAGGCAGGTAACCACCTATAAAACAGGCAGGTAACCACCTTTAAAACAGGCAGGTAAGCACCTATAAAACAGGCAGGTAACCACCTTTAAAACAGGCAGGTAAGCACCTATAAAACAGGCAGGTAAGCACCTGAGACAGGCTGCATGGCTACATCAGTATTAAAATGCATAAGCCTCATCAACTAACCGAGGATCTCAAATCCTTCAGCTTGCCCAGAATCTCCAGACCGAATCCATCTGCGCGCCCTCTACTGGTGCCATAGTTGAGCAGGTTGCCCAGCGCCAGCACCAGGCTGAGCACTTTTCGCACCGATCGACTCTCGTACAGCTGACGGCAGACCGAGATGAGCGCGGTGACGCGAGACTCCAGCGCTGAGACGCAGTCCTCGTGCTCCAATTGGAACAGCATGCAGTGCAGACGCTCCGAGAAGAACGGAATCTCCGAAATTGATAGCAGAAATCTGTGCCGAGTGACATTGCGTGTGTGTCTAAGTTGACAACTGTTGGTTACTGCAGCTATGTGGATGCTGACTACTCACAGCGTAATGCAGTAGCTTAAATAGTCTGACATATCCAATTTTATCTAATCTAATCTAATCTAATCTAATCTAATCTAATCTAATCTAATCTAATCTAATCTAATCTAATCTAATCTAATCTAATCTAATCTAATCTAATCTAATCTAATCTAATCTAATCTAACCTAACCTAATCTAATCTGATCTAATCTAATCTAATCTAATCTAATCTAATCTAACCTAATCTAACCTAATCTAATCTGATCTAATCTAATCTAATCTAATCTAATCGAATCTAATCGAATCTAATCTAATCTAATCTAATCTAATCTAATTTAATCTAATCTAATCTAATTTAATCTAATCTAATCTATGATTTAAAAAGCTAAGAGTAGCTGAGACTCTCACCAAAGTTACATATATAGGTGAGAGTAGATGCTCACTAAAGGACAGATCTAGGTGAGAGTAGATGCTCACTAAAGGACAGAGCTAGGTGAGAGTAGATGCTCACTAAAGGACAGATCTAGGTGAGAGTAGATGCTCACTAAAGGACAGAGCTGGGGGAGAGTAGATGCTCACTAAAGGACAGATCTAGGTGAGAGTAGATGCTCACTAAAGGACAGAGCTGGGTGAGAGTAGATGCTCACTAAAGGACAGAGCTGGGTGAGAGTAGATGCTCACTAAAGGACAGATCTATGTGAGAGTAGATGCTCACTAAAGGACAGAGCTGGGTGAGAGTAGATGCTCACTAAAGGACAGAGCTGGGTGAGAGTAGATGCTCACTAAAGGACAGATCTAGGTGAGAGTAGATGCTCACTAAAGGACAGATCTATGTGAGAGTAGATGCTCACTAAAGGACAGATCTGGGTGAGAGTAGATGCTCACTAAAGGACAGATCTTGGTGAGAGTAGATGCTCACTAAAGGACAGATCTATGTGAGAGTAGATGCTCACTAAAGGACAGATCTATGTGAGAGTAGATGCTCACTAAAGGACAGAGCTGGGTGAGAGTAGATGCTCACTAAAGGACAGATCTGGGTGAGAGTAGATGCTCACTAAAGGACAGAGCTGGGTGAGAGTAGATGCTCACTAAAGGACAGATCTGGGTGAGAGTAGATGCTCACTAAAGGACAGATCTAGGTGAGAGTAGATGCTCACTAAAGGACAGATATAGGTGAGAGTAGATGCTCACTAAAGGACAGATCTATGTGAGAGTAGATGCTCACTAAAGGACAGAGCTGGGTGAGAGTAGATGCTCACTAAAGGACAGAGCTGGGTGAGAGTAGATGCTCACTAAAGGACAGATCTGGGTGAGAGTAGATGCTCACTAAAGGACAGATCTGGGTGAGAGTAGATGCTCACTAAAGGACAGATCTAGGTGAGAGTAGATGCTCACTAAAGGACAGATCTGGGTGAGAGTAGATGCTCACTAAAGGACAGATCTAGGTGAGAGTAGATGCTCACTAAAGGACAGATCTGGGTGAGAGTAGATGCTCACTAAAGGACAGGGCTAGGTGAGAGTAGATGCTCACTAAAGGACAGAGCTGGGTGAGAGTAGATGCTCACTAAAGGACAGATCTAGGTGAGAGTAGATGCTCACTAAAGGACAGATCTAGGTGAGAGTAGATGCTCACCGAATGCACAGAGCTGGGTGAGAGTTGAGTTATATTACCAGCAGTAATTTGATGCAGTCAACCTGCACAGACTCACCGCTCAGGCCGATCCAAAACTGCTCCAGGATTTGAGGCCACGAACTCTTTAATCTGAGCCATCTCCTCCTGACTTGGCGTGAGATCGCGCAGCTGTTTGAGCTGCTCCACGGAGATGCAGCCAGGTTCAAAGGCCACCAAACAGCTGTACAGAGCTTCCTTGTCTATCTGGGTTGCAGCAATAAAAATGCCTAAATTCTGAGCCCGTTTCGAGTTTAACAGCTTGGCGGGAGAGCCGGACGGCTTCCCCTCGGCGCTTGCACTCAGCGGGCTGTCCAAGTTGCCGGCCGCGCTGGCGGCTCGACCCGCCTTGCTCAACTCGCCACTCGGCCTGGCGAACAGGCGCTCAAGATCGCGCGAGTTTGGCAGCGCCATCCTGTCGACGGACTCCCAGACTCCGGCTTTGCCAGGCGGCAGCCGGTTCAAGTAGATCGGCGACCAGTAGAGCGTCTTCAGGTTGAGACAGGCCCGGCGGTGCGGCTCCACTGACTGCTCCTGCCAGTGCATGATCTGCTCCTTGACGCTCACCTGGGAGCCCGGCTGCTGCTGGTTGCTGGCAGACTTGGCGGCGCCGCCACTGAGGCTGCTTGGTCGCGGTGGGGGAGGTGGCGGTGGCGGTGGAGGGGGTGGCGGTGGAGGAGGTGGCGGCGGTGGCGGTGGCGGCGGTGGCGGTGGCGGCGGCGGAGGCGGCGGCGGAGGCGGTGCCGCGAATCCCGAGACGTCCGTCTGCGCTGAAGCGTCGACAGTCATCGGTGCGCAGTCGGAGGCGCTTGCCAACGGGCTGCGCGACTCGGGACTGCTGCTGCTGAGCTCGCCCAGCACCTGCTGAATATCGCTGGTGTCCACCGACTTGTCAAAGCTGGCTGGCCCGACTGGAGGAGCTGCGGTACCAGCAGCTGCGGAAGCGGAATCAGAGCCAATCGCTGAGCCCTGAGCAGCAGCGGCCATTAAAGTCTTGCTAGAGCCGCTTTTGTCAGCGACAGCGGAAGCCGTCGCCACCGCAGCAACATCCTGACCGCTGAGCAAGCCCTCGATTCCAGCTAGAATCCGATACTTCTCAACCCGCTGCTCGAGCTGTTCGATTTTGTCGCGCAGACTGCAGACCTTCATGACGCTTTCATTTTTAGCTTGGAAGATTCTTAAATCAGCGTCTTGCCGTTGCCGCTCCAGCTCCTCCTTGTGCTCCAGCTGCAGCCGGTGGATTCTGTCATCAAAGTCTCGCTTCGCCTGGGCGAGGGCGGCAGAGACAGCGTCTTCTGCGGACTCGCCAACTGTCGGTTGCTGTTGAAGCTGTCGTTGCTGACGTCTTGAAGGCGACAAGTTGTGCTGCTGCTGCTGCTGAGACGTCGGCTGCGTTTCTGGCGGAGGAGCCTGCTGGCCGCACCATTCGTAGAACTCGTGCGGCTGCAACGTCGAAGGCGGTTCGGGATACAGCACAGTGATGGAGATTCGGTCGGAAAGGCAGAATTCGGGGCATTGGGACAGGCTGCAGTTCATTGTCAATGGCTACTGGTATGAACAGCTGCTAGCTGCATGATTCCACTTGACAATAGCGGACAATAATAGCAAAATGCTATGGTTTATTAAATTCTATAAAGGTCTCTTGTACATAAACTACCAGATTTGTCTATTAATAACTTTTGTTAATTCAAATAAATTCACTGCAGCATTTGATATCGCAGTGGAGAAATGATGCTGCTTCCGAAAAAGCAAAATTGCTTTCCAATTTAGGCAGTTGAATCATTCGAGCATATTTTGTACTTGTTTGTTGTTTTCAGTTTGATATTTTGGCATATTCAAATAGTTTTATTAAATATAGAAATGTTTGAATTCAATTTCCGGTGTTTAAATCGAATCGCTAGTGTTTAAATTAAATCGCTAGTGTTTAAGTTGAATCGCTAGTGTTTAAATTGAATCGCTAGTGTTTAAATTGAATCGCTAGTGTTTAAATTGAATCGCTAGTGTTTAAGTTGAATCGCTAGTGTTTAAGTTGAATCGCTAGTGTTTAAGTTGAATCGCTAGTGTTTAAATTGAATCGCTAGTGTTTAAATTGAATCGCTAGTGTTTAAATTGAATCGCTAGTGTTTAAATTGAATCGCTAGTGTTTAAATTGAATCGCTAGTGTTTAAATTGAATCGCTAGTGTTTAAATTGAATCGCTAGTGTTTAAATTGAATCGCTAGTGTTTAAATTGAATCGCTAGTGTTTAAATTGAATCGCTAGTGTTTAAATTGAATCGCTAGTGTTTAAGTTGAATCGCTAGTGTTTAAATTGAATCGCTAGTGTTTAAATTGAATCGCTAGTGTTTAAATTGAATCGCTAGTGTTTAAATTGAATCGCTAGTGTTTAAATTGAATCGCTAGTGTTTAAATTGAATCGCTAGTGTTTAAATTGAATCGCTAGTGTTTAAATTGAATCGCTAGTGTTTAAATTGAATCGCTAGTGTTTAAATTGAATCGCTAGTGTTTAAATTGAATCGCTAGTGTTTAAATTGAATCGCTAGTGTTTAAATTGAATCGCTAGTGTTTAAATTGAATCGCTAGTGTTTAAATTGAATCGCTAGTGTTTAAGTTGAATCGCTAGTGTTTAAGTTGAATCGCTAGTGTTTAAGTTGAATCGCTAGTGTTTAAATTGAATCGCTAGTGTTTAAATTGAATCGCTAGTGTTTAAATTGAATCGCTAGTGTTTAAATTGAATCGCTAGTGTTTAAATTGAATCGCTAGTGTTTAAATTGAATCGCTAGTGTTTAAATTGAATCGCTAGTGTTTAAATTGAATCGCTAGTGTTTAAATTGAATCGCTAGTGTTTAAATTGAATCGCTAGTGTTTAAATTGAATCGCTAGTGTTTAAGTTGAATCGCTAGTGTTTAAATTGAATCGCTAGTGTTTAAATTGAATCGCTAGTGTTTAAATTGAATCGCTAGTGTTTAAATTGAATCGCTAGTGTTTAAATTGAATCGCTAGTGTTTAAATTGAATCGCTAGTGTTTAAATTGAATCGCTAGTGTTTAAATTGATTCGCTAGTGTTTAAATTGAATCGCGAGTGTTTAAATTGAATCGCTAGTGTTTAAGTAAAAATCTAGTTATCTGCATGGGTTAACTGATGGCTTTAAAATTAAAATGACATTCAACGTACTGAATTTGTGGCTGATTAAGCTCATAATTATTATTAAATTCTCACCCTAAACACTGAGTTTGGCGCCTCGCTTTGCACCTGACGAATGACGCCCAGAGCTAGCAGGCAGGTGCAAACCTGATTGACGAACAGGTACAGTTCACCGCGCGCCTTTACGTTGAGAAAATGTGCCGAACTGGTTAACCAAGACAGCAGACTCTGTCCTGCAATGCATGGGGATAATTAATAGGGTTATAAAACATCTGCATCAAATAGGCTGATCTGCACAGCTGCATCTGTCTCGATAAGAGATCTCCCAATGCGCTATCCTAAACCCCAAATCCAAGATTTGCTAACGTAACGCCTACGAGCGTACTTATAGATCATTTTGGCTACTTCTAGACCCTATTGGCTATACTTCTAGACCATATTGGCTACTTCTAGACTCTATTAGCTACTTCTAGACCCTATTGGCTACTTCTAGACCCTATTGGCTATACTTCTAGACTCCATTAACTACTTCTAGACCCTATTAGCTACTTCTAGACACTATTAGCTATTTCTAGACCCTATCGACTACTTCTAGACCCTATTGGCTACTTCTAGACCCTATTGGCTATACTTCTAGACCCTATTGGCTACTTTTAGACCCTATTAGCTACTTCTAGACCCTATTGGCTACTTATAGACCCTATTGGCTACTTCTAGACCCTATTGGCTACTTCTAGACAATTTCAGCTACTTCTAGACCCTAGATCCTACTTCCATTGACACCACTGTATACACTTCGACTCCATAAGCAGACTAAGTAAAAAATCCCTTAACCTCCAATATCCTTTAACATTTGCTGAGCTACAAAGAAAACTTTCTCTCTCTACAAATAACTACAAGGTAGAGTTCACATGACATCGTCGGTTAGCCATAGCCCGGTAGTGGAATCTTCCCACTCAACGGCGTGTGCTCCCGGAAGCCCGAGGATTAAGGCCTTGGGATTATGCTGCACATATAGGCGAGATCGCGGCCCATAGGCAACTCTAGTGCGGAATTATAACTGAACGAACTGAGAGGGGTATAGAGAAAGGGAGGGGAGAGACGAGAGAATAAAATGCATAATTTATCGAGCTTGCAGTCTGTTGTGTATGCACCATCTGCACCATCCGACAGTGTGGACCAGTCTCCATTTACCTCATCTGTCTCTACTCTCATCGCTCTCTCGCTGATCGCTAAAGGCCGAAGAAACCAAGGAATAAAAAAATAAAAGCGACCATGCATATATCAGAGAGCGCGCCAGTGTAAATCCTTCCTCTTACAAGCGTCAATAGTTACTGTAGAGGTTCTCTGTAGAGGTACCATTGAAATTCTAAATCTACATTTATACAGGCATTTTTGTTCGGGGGCCGTAGATAATAGATGATAGTACGTAGATAAAAATAAGAGAAACTATCTAATGATATGAAAATCTAAAGTTGGTTGGGCGCAGGGCCCATTTGGGTGTATTTACGAGTATAAGTCATTAACTAGATTAATGGGGTGGGGGTTGAGTGCAAATGAGTGGAGTGCGCGACTAAAGAAAGATGCGAGATTGAAGAGCCAATCAGAAGTCAGCGAGGGAGAGAGAGATAAGAATAACGAGACTCAAGGGGAGAGAGATAAGAATAACGAGACTGAAGAGCCAATCAGAAGGCAGCGAGGGAGAGGGAGAGAGAGAGAGAGAGAGAGAGAGAGAGAGAGAGAGAGAGAGAGAGAGAGAGAGAGAGAGAGAGAATAACAAGACTGAAATGGACAGAGGGAGAGAAAAAAGAGCAAATAGGACAAGTACAGATGAACTGAAGAAATGACTAAGAAAGTCGCGACAGTCACAGTTATATAACGAGTATATTATATCTTTGCATGTGAGCCTTGTAAAAATTACGATACACTTTTTCTAAGCGGCCCTTGACCGTATCTCGGTTGATCAATATCTCTGATTGCAGCATAAGCATAGTAGCTAAATTTGGAATTTTTATAAAACTCAGAAAGAGAACACTGAAGAATAGGATAGCTTTGAACTGCTTTCAAGCAGATATTAAGTATGAGTTGGCAGTTAAGTAGAAAAGAATTAGATTGGTCAGGCTAGCCCCCTACCTACCTCTGCCAGCTCCCAAGTCTCATTAGCAGACTTCTATCCCTTACCCTCGTCTTGCCTTGCGCGACGCACTAAATGCCAAATCCCAGTTCCCTAGGCTTAGGATAAATCGAGAGCTGAGGCCGCGGGTTGTAGGGAGGCTTCAGAGGATTTAATAAATGCGCGTACAGTCTGGCCTGGGAACAGCCCTGCCCCCGCTACCGTTCTGGGTAGAGCTGGACAGCCCAGTGGAGTGAGCTGACATGGAAATGCTAGTTTTTTAGCAGAGCTAGGCAAGCTTTCTGCGACCGTCCATAATAAGAGCACTAGATGGCTTATTAAGCACTTGCCCCAATGCGAGCTACATAACATGCATCTAGGTATAGGGGAAATATCCAAAAAACGGAAGCTTAGCAGAGCTCATTATTCAGTTTTTACGTATTGACAATATCTGCTGCACATTCTGAGCCTCCAGTACACATATTTCTCTTTGCGTGTGTTCGATAAAATTTTGGAGAAACGCTTTGCGACAACGAGGAAACAATGTGTATTCTTAAACAAATCTTTTTCTCGATTAAAACTTCTAGAAAAAGCATGAAAGTTTCTATTTAGAGTTGTCTTAAAAAGCCTTACTTAGTTACGAGCGTACTGATAGTATATCACTTTCCAAGCCAATTCAGCCTGTAGGAGCAAGCGATTCAATCCTTAGCTGGCTAGCATAGTCAAGCTACTGAAGACTTGCTTTTTATTGTCATCTATGACCAAAAAGGGATTGTGAAGCAGCCAGATTGAAAAGCTTTAAGGGAAAAGGTTCAACGGGAAACGGAAGTTATGTTTAAGCTCCCCGCCGAAGGGGGGCTACATGGCTAGTCTAATATACTAAATCCGAAGCAAAGATGACGTCATCGTATATTTTTCGCGTCTCCTCAAAAACTACTGAATCATTTTCAAAAACTTGTAATTCTTTAACAGAAACTTTTTTCTGACAATTTTTGTCTATTTTAAATTCCTATCTGATAACGATTAATCTGCCTAGTTTGGGAAAAGTGTACCGTGTATACGTGTATTTTTCGCACAGTCTGAGCCTAATCTTAACTTTTACGTTTATAATATCATCACGTAAACGTATATATAGCATCAACGATTTTAATTTTGATTTCGAAACAACACGATTATATAAATATTTGCAGTTCAAATCCAAGTATGAGTGCCGTATGAGTGGGTATATCAAGTAAGTTATAGTCAGGAAGCATTTGCGTGTGTTTTGCTGTGTCAAGCCTAGGTCACAACTTTTGAAGGTCATCCTGTTTATCATGTTTATCCATGTTTTTTCATTTACTCGCCACGTAACGTACTGACTTACTAACCAGGACCAATTGTACTTAACCTGAAGTTGTGTCAGTGAAAATTTCGCTCAAGAAAGCAGCCCAGTAGTGCTCGTATTTGTATCTGACAGAAAAGTGCATTTGAAAGCTACCTGTCGCTCGTAGTGTGAGAGTGTACTGTAGTCGCGTGTCTCTCCTCCCAGGTGCAACTGGCTTGGGGCGGGGAACGCCTGGCCCCGTCGCTCTCCCGTCTTCTCCTCTCCTGTTTCATTTTCCCAATTTCTTCATTCCTTTTGGAGCAAAGTTGTCTCGTGTTTTCCGCAACTTTGACTCTCCCCAGCTCCGCGTCCTGTCTCGCGTCGCCTCAGCTATCTGTTTGCTTCTGAAACTTCCTCTAAAAGGATTTCTTCCTTCATCTTGTTTTCTTGCGGGGGGAGAGTTGTACGGCTGGGGCGCCAGTTCTCCAATACAGCTGCCACCTGCGCTACTTTGACGCGACTTGGATGAGGAGGGAGGGCGGGGCAAGAAAGCAATGAGTTTCTTCTTGCCAAATAAAAAGAGGGCAAATGTGCGATGGAGAGGCTGGGTAGGAAGACAGCTTCGGTTTGGTTTGAGTTCGAGCAAACTGGAAGGGAAAGGATTGGAGGGAGAAAAGAAGGGGAAGTGCAGGACAGGAATTTGGAATTTGGACTGCTTCATAGCGTTACTTCTCTTGCGGTGGTAGATAGATAGATAGATAGATAGATAGATAGATAGATAGATAGATAGATAGATAGATAGATAGATAGATAGATAGATAGATAGATAGATAGATAGATAGATAGATAGATAGATAGATAGATAGATAGATAGATAGATAGATAGATAGATAGATAGATAGATAGATAGATAGATAGATAGATAGATAGATAGATAGATAGATAGATAGATAGATAGATAGATAGATAGATAGATAGATAGATAGATAGATAGATAGATAGATAGATAGATAGATAGATAGATAGATAGATAGATAGATAGATAGATAGATAGATAGATAGATAGATAGATAGATAGATAGATAGATAGATAGATAGATAGATAGATAGATAGATAGATAGATAGATAGATAGATAGATAGATAGATAGATAGATAGATAGATAGATAGATAGATAGATAGATAGATAGATAGATAGATAGATAGATAGATAGATAGATAGATAGATAGATAGATAGATAGATAGATAGATAGATAGATAGATAGATAGATAGATAGATAGATAGATAGAATACAGACAGGCAGACACCGCAGTCCCTGGTGCTCTCAAACAGTTGCTACCAAGGGAAATTGCTTCAGCTCCAACGCGCCCGAGAGGCAGCAAGAAGATCGATCAGACCCAGGCGATGGCACTGGCACTAGGCTGAACAACTTTTGTGCAAACATGCTGTAACGAGTTGCACAGAGATTGCCGATCCCAGAGAGAGAGGCAGAGAAAGAAGCGAGAGATTGCCAGCGCAAAGACTTACTGTGCTCGCACTGAGCAGTTGCTCTGCCCCATTCCACAACCCATAGAAATGCCCGAATTGCAACTCCCAATTCCACGCCTTCATCCTCTTCTCGCCCACACACTCTCATCCAAGGCTTGCAATCATTCCCACTATAGTGCTCTGGCACTCAAGAGTTGAAGCAGGCTGAGCTGCTCGAGAAGCATTATAGGGGGGGGGGAGGGGGGGAGAGGGGAGTAGACGAAATTAGGAAAGAAAAAATGTGTAATAGCACACACACTGCGAGTAAAATTGAGTCGATTGAAATTAAATTTCGAATCAAGGTCGGTTCTAATATCATTTAGAGTCCCCCTACCTTGAAAAGTGCCCCCGACCTGCGGGTTGACCGTATCCGGGATGAAGTGCGGCCAGGTGACAAAATCGACTAGGGAAGCGCGCTGCGGTCGTCGACTGACAAACTCGGAATCGGCGTCGTCAACAGTCTGAGCTCGGAGGATGCTGCGCGATCGCGAGGTCGGGTACAGGTTGTCGGCGTTGTCGGGTGACCCCTCGGCTGCAGCGCTGGCGGCGGCGGCGGCGGCGGCCGAGGCAACGTCCTGAGGAATTGTCAGCAGCGTTGCTGCCGAGCTGGAAGCTTCTCCAGCCATTGGCCCGGCATCGACGGGTCGTCGGTGCGGCTGACTGCGGACAGCCGATGATGCATGGCCGCTCAGATCCTCCATGGAGGACCAGGAGCGGGTCATGGAGGAGCTGCTTGTCGCGTTTGGAGCGCCGGTGAATTTCGCCGCGTTGTCGTCGGCTGTCCCGCCGGCCGCCATTTCTCCGACGGAGAAGCGCATCGACACGAGCGACGTGTCGGACTTGGAGTGACTCGGATCCGACAGCAGCCCGACGGGACTCGCCAGCTCGCTGCGGACGCCATCGAGTCTGTAGGGCTGAAGTGGCGGCTGCTGGTCAGTGGTAGCTTCATCACCTTTGTTGTCTTCCTCAGCTTCCGGCACGTGTGGACTAATGGTGATCCGCGGCAGCGAGCCCAGCATCTCCAAGCTGGTCCGAGGCAGACAGAACCCGCCGCCACCTCCACCACCGACAGAGGAATTTCCGCCGAAAGGCGACAAAGGAGCGCCGCCGCCGCCGCCGCCACTGTGACCGCGGTGGTGGGCCGGAGAGAGACTGCGAGGGCTGAGGTTGTACGGCGACAGTTTGGGCGAGGGCGATCCACCGCCGCCACCGCCGCCGCCGCCGCCGCTAGACCGACGCGGCTTTGGCGGCGTCTGTTCGCTGGCTGTCAGCAGTGCCGCAACGAGGCTCTGACGGGCCAAAACAGCCGGATTCAACGGATCCTGCTGCTGGGACAGCTGATACTGCGACTGCTTCTGATGCTGGAGTTGCTGCTGGTAGTGTTGGTACGGCTGAGGCGACGCGTGCTGAGGCGACGGCGGCAGCAGCTGCGGCGTCCTGCGCAGCACGTGAGTGTCGGAAAACTTCCGTCGGCTGTCGTGTGGAAAGTCCGCCTGCGCCTGCCGGTTCGCCGGCTGGTCGATGGTGTTGGCCTTCACCAGCACGGCGCGGCGCAGCGGCGGACCAGGCGGAGTTGACTGCGGCGTCAGGGTGAGATGCGAGGACTCGCGCAAGGAGGCGGCGCCAGTCCGCGGAGACAGCAGGTGGAGGCCGGGTGGCTGCTGCTGCTGCTGGATGCCAAGCGATGGCGGCTCGTGCATGTCGGCGAACTCCTGCTCGCTAGGCGTCGGAGACATTTTATAGGGCAGCCGACGCCGCGGAGACTGGTGCCGGGGCTGATAAGGATGCTGGTTAGTTGGATGAGCTGGTTGAACTGGCTGCTGCTGATCTGGAATTGGATAGGCTGGCAGAGGTTGCGAGCACGGCGCCGGCTGTGTCGGCAGCGGCCCGTGCGTCGGCGACTGACTAAGCGGCGACGGTGGCGGCGGCTGCAGCTGCTGCTGATGATGCCGATAGTGCTGGTAATAGTAGTAGTCGTCTTCGCCAGCACTGCTCCCGAGGTTGCCGCCGCCTCTGCCCGGCTCGCAGCTGGGATGATCCAGCGAGTAGGTGCGCTCGAGGCCCGGTCTCTGGACTCGCATGGGAGCTGCTGTGCCAATTGGCCGACTGCCGCCGCCGCCGCCGCCGCCACCGCCGCCGCCTCCGCCTCCGTCGCCAACCTCGATGCCAGAGTAGACCCGGGATGTGGCCGGCTCGTCGCCCATGGAGAAGTGCAGCTTTCCCGAACGGAACGCGCTTCGTTTCTCCCTGGCCGAGTTACCTTCAAAGCCGCCGCTGTTGGCAGCCGCCGCCGCCGCTACCGCGGCCGCCGAACGTGGCTGCTTCTGACCCATCGGCGGCGGCTGGCGGGACGGGGCGGTGCGGTACCGCTGGCAGGACAAACTGCTGGAGGAGCGGGGCTTGGCGAGATTGGGCCCCAGCCGGGTGGTCGCTGGAGCCGAGGCAGCTGCCAGATAGAGCGAGAGAGAGAGAGACGAGTGGACACTTTGAGTGACGGATCTCAGAGACTCCAGCCGCTGTTAAGCCCCGGAGAATCCTAATCTGGGATGACCGTTTTTGGAATGGGGGATGGGGAGGGCACAGTGGGAGGGGAGGGAAGAGAAAATTATAAGCAGAGCTGCCAGCTGGGACTTTAACGGTTGCCGGGGAGGGGAGCTGGGGTGAGGGGGAGAGAGTTGCTGCTGTTTGGCGTGGCTGGTCTGCTGCTGAGCGGGTCAAGACGGTGAATTCGCGTCTCTCACACCCGCCCCTTCTCCCCCAGGCCAATGGGATGCCTTGCAGTCTCTGTGCCTCTCTCTCTCTCTCTCTGTCCCCGATTTACCCCTCCCAGTTCCCTCGATGCAAGCCGCGGTTTCTAGGAATTACGGATGGGGGGGCAGAGCGGGAAATTACAGATAGAAATAGATGAGGAGGGGGGAGACTGAGGAGAGGAACCGCGATAGGAGAGAGATAAAGTGGCTGCTGCTCTCATACGCCAAGCAGCTCAGTGTCCTATCCCACATACCCCCAACCCCCTGCAGACTCCAATTGCGCAGAGTCTGTCACCGTGGCAACCGGAGAATATCCAGTCACAATGAAACAGCTTATACACTGGTGCGAGGATAGAAAGGGTGGCTATCGTGGCTATTTGCGGTCTAATATAGCTGTACAGTTTGCTTTTATTTACACCAAAGTGAGAGATGGCATGGAAAGAGATTAGCTTCGGATGCCTGGTTACCACTTAAATTAGAATAAAGTTGAATATTTCCTCTAATTCATATTTCATTCATTTTTAGTATATGGATTTCAAACTTCTATAAATTGTCAAATTTCAGCAATCTGTAAATTTCGAGTCCTCAGACTTCAGCAACTTCTGTTGGCCTGAGCTGGACGCATGCAGTGTAATAGGTTTAGGGTTTATGAGATTTTCGTTTGAGACGGATGTGAACTGCATGTTTATTTGTGCAACACAGTTAGCACACATGTGCTGGATGATTGATTGGTGACAGCCCTGCACGGAATTATTGATGAACACTTGGTCTGCTCGGATGCGCGCGAATTTTTAGATAAATGGGGAAAGAGTTTGATTAGATGACAAGGAGATATGGGAACAGATGTAAAGAGAGAGAGAGAGATAAGTGATTTTGCCAGAAAGATCAAGATTGATAGAGAGACTGATAGAGACTGATAGAGAGTGATAGAGACTGATAGAGACTGATAGAGAGTGATAGAGAGTGATAGAGGCTGATAGAGAGTGATAGAGACTGACAGAGACTGATAGAGAGTGATAGAGACTGATAGAGCCTGATAGAGAGTGATAGAGAGTGTTAGAGACTGATAGAGATTGCTATAGAGATTGATAGAGAGATTGATAGAGAGTGTTAGAGAGTGATAGAGGCTGATAGAGTGATATAGACTGATAGAGACTGGTAGAGACTGATAGAGAGTGTTAGAGACTGATAGAGACTGATAGAGAGTGTTAGAGACTGATAGAGAGTGTTAGAGACGGATAGAGACTGGTAGAGATTGAAAGAGACTGATGGAGATTGATAGAGACTGATAGAGATTGATATGACTGATAGACTGATTGATATCATGATATAGAAGTGATATATACATGTACCTTTCCTCTGATGCGTTTTTGCAAGTTCCTAATTTTACATTGGTCCTTGTTTTGTGAAATCATTTTTGACAGCCAATTGTTTAATTGCGCTTTGAGTAGAAAGTACATTGCAGAAACTTTATTTTTTATGTTTTTTCTATATGAACTTTGTTGGCCCACCGTGTCCCACACAAGGCTACTTAGCTATTGTAATTTTGTCTTATGCGATGTACTCATCATTTATCCTCATTATCTGCACATCTATGTACACTATGCATCTGCACATCTATGTACACTATGCATCTGCACATCTATGTACACTATGCATCTGCACATCTATGTACACTATGCATCTGCACATCTATGTACACTATGCATCTGCACATCTATGTACACTATGCATCTGCACATCTATGTACACTATGCATCTGCACATCTATGTACACTATGCATCTGCACATCTATGTACACTATGCATCTGCACATCTATGTACACTATGCATATGCGCATCTATGTACACTATCATCTGCACATCTATGTACACTATGCATCTGCACATCTATGTACACTATGCATCTGCACATCTATGTACACTATGCATCTGCACATCTATGTACACTATGCATATGCGCATCTATGTACACTATGCATCTGCACATCTATGTACACTATCATCTGCACATCTATGTACACTATCATCTGCACAGTAAATTATCTACACATCTATGTACAGCATCTATCTTGCTATCTATGTACATTTATTGCTGTCACGTGTATCAATCTATCTAGAATTTCGCATCCCTTCATTCTACAGCGGTCTTGCAGTATTGTGACATATTGAACTACATGTAATTATGATATCGTAAAAGCTAGGTTTTCCCTGACTACTTTGAACCGTTGCATCTCATTATTTTTTATCTTCTTCATCTAGCTAGAGCTCCACTCGAACAGCGCCTGCCTCCAGCTGCACACAGAGCATGCGAGTAGCGCTATCGCTCAAATTACCAATTTCGCTACAAGCCAAAAAAGCGGACACACAGGGTAGCAGACCCTGTATCGGGTTGCTAACAATTGGCAAATAGATTAATTGGCTAAGCAGTGGAGCAACAGCCAGAGGGTTTGAGGATAGATAGGCACCGACCCGTAACCTTAAATGGCGTTGGAAGCCTTAATAAAAATTGAGACAGTTCAAACCGAGTCACGCACAGCCACTGAGCCGGCACTCCGACTGAACTATGGCGGACAGACAGACAGGCAGACATATACAGGCAGGCAGAGACATATACAGGCAGGCAGATACATATACAAACAGGCAGAGACATATACAGACAGGCAGATACATATACAGGCAGGCAGAGACATATACAGGCAGGCAGGCATATAAAGGCAGGCAGAGACATATACAGGCAGGCAGACATATACAGGCAGGCAGACATATACAGACAGGCAGATACATATACAGACAGGCAGATACACATACAGACAGGCAGATACATATACAGACAGGCAGATACATATACAGACAGGCAGATACATATACAGACAGGCAGACACATACAGACAGGCAGACACATATACAGGCAGGCAGACATATACAGACAGGCAGATACATATACAGACAGGCAGATACATATACAGACAGGCAGATACATATACAGACAGGCAGATACATATACAGACAGGCAGACACATATACAGACAGGCAGACACATATACAGACAGGCAGATACATATACAGACAGGCAGATACATATACAGACAGGCAGATACATATACAGGCAGGCAGACATATACAGACAGGCAGACACATATACAGACAGGCAGACACATATACAGACAGGCAGACACATATACAGACAGGCAGATACATATACAGGCAGGCAGACACATATACAGACAGGCAGACACATATACAGACAGGCAGACACATATACAGACAGGCAGACACATATACAGACAGGCAGACACATATACAGACAGGCAGACACATATACAGACAGGCAGATACATATACAGGCAGGCAGACACATATACAGACAGGCAGATACATATACAGGCAGGCAGACACATATACAGACAGGCAGACACATATACAGACAGGCAGACATATACAGACAGGCAGACACATATACAGACAGGCAGATACATATACAGGCAGGCAGACATATACAGACAGGCAGACACATATACAGGCAGGCAGACACATATACAGACAGGCAGACACATATACAGACAGGCAGACATATACAGACAGGCAGACATATACAGACAGGCAGACACATATACAGACAGGCAGATACATATACAGGCAGGCAGACACATACAGGCAGACACAAAGACAGACAGATAGACAGACAGACAGGCAGACAGACAGGCAGACAGACAGACAGACAGACAGACAGACAGACAGACAGACAGCAGGAAACAGTCCTAGAAGCAACAAAAGAGAAAAATAAAACAAATTAAAAACCGTTCTGATATTTGCAATTTGATATCAAGCTCAATTATCAGAGACAAATCTTCGACAAATAAATAATAAAGCACAGATTCTATATATGATTTATTGCTAATATACTGCCACTGTTAAATAATTAATAGCAATAATAAATAATAATCTATGGACTGACAGGCAAACCAAAAATAATAAAGATAGCCAAAGCATTAATAAGCAGACCCATTATAAAAACTCATATTCAGACAATGTTTTCAGTTAATTAGTTTGTTTTACATTATTTTTTGTAGAAAAAAAAAGTCGAACGCATGCAAAGCGGGAAAGACGGGATAAGGCCCATGCTATGAAGCGATAATAGAGACAAGCAGGGATCAGACCGATTGCAGACGGACCACATAGGCCAAGTTTCAATAATTGCATTTCACAATGAAGGATGACTATAAATGAAATTTACAGATATTATTATATTAATTTTTGCTTTACAAGGGCGCATACTAGAATAGACAGAACGCAAATAATCTAGACGGCTACAGCACAACTATGTTCAATTAGCAACTAAGGTTTTAAGGCGGCAAAAAAATGACAGATTTATTGTAATATAAAATAATTAAACATTAATAATTAGAGCTTATTATTTTGGTATTAAAACAACTAAAATGCAAATAAAACTATTATTAAATGTTTACCAATTACAAAATAAATTTTTTGTGACAATAACCCCGCACAGGAGCTAGAAGTATTAAATATAAGCAACGAATAATTAACCATTTGAGAAGTTCTCTAGAAGAGACACAATGGAAGTGAAAAGAAGACAGAAGAGATATGGTGGAACATGGCCTTCTTGCCCAATAAGCGCGCAGCTACTTAATAGCGCCAGTAAGAAGCGCGCAATCGTAAGCGCAAGCTGACAGAAGCGCGCAGCCATACGCGCAAACTGACAGTAGCGCGCAGTCATACGCGCAAACTGACAGAAGCGCGCAGTCATACGCGCAAACTGACAGTAGCGCGCAGCCATACGCGCAAACTGACAGTAGCGCGCAGCCATACGCGCAAACTGACAGTAGCGCGCAGCCATACGCGCAAACTGACAGAAGTGCGCAGTCATACGCGCAAACTGACAGTAGCGCGCAGTCATACGCGCAAACTGACAGTAGCGCGCAGCCATACGCGCAAACTGACAGTAGCGCGCAGCCATACGCGCAAACTGACAGTAGCGCGCAGCCATACGCGCAAACTGACAGAAGTGCGCAGTCATACGCGCAAGCTGACAGAAGCGCGCAGCCATACGCGCAAGCTGACAGAAGCGCGCAGCCATACACAAGCCACTTGTCTTTCATTGAAGCTTTTAGTCTGTGAAACAGTTATATAGATGAAGGGAAAGGAAGAATGAAAGACAAAAATGAGCGAGATCGCAGCTTGACAGACAGAACAAGAGTATTATAACTAACACTCAAACACTAACTTACAACATGTTAGCACCAAAGCAGAAAAATAACCTTTCGTTTTTAAAGCGAAACTTAAGAGACTTTGCGCGCGTGTGTACACCAACAAGTTTTTTTGTGTAGATCCGCGGATTAACCAACGCCTCAGGTATCGTCGGGGTGCTGAGGGCAGGTGCGACTGCGCTTGAACCAATCGTCTATGCACCTGCGGTTGTGCGATGGGGAAGATTGTGAAGCCTAAATGAATTACGATTTAACTAAATCTACAAAAAGTACTACTGATGTAGTAGCAAGAATAGAAAGTCTAATGACTTTTATTATGAGGCCGTTTAAAATATTTAAATAGTCCGTCGCTGCTATGGCATTCGATCTTTAACTTAAATTCCCTCTTAATCCCTAAATTGGATACTGATCCTCAATCCCTTATTTACCTTGATCAATCCCTAATCTATCCTAATCCCTCTTGATCCCCAACTACTAATCCCTCTTGATCCCCTACTCCTAATCACTCTTGATCCCCTACTCCTAATCCCTCTTGATCCCCTACTCCTAATCCCTCCCCAACTCCTAATCCCTCCCCAACTCCTAATCCCTCTTGATCCCAACTACTAATCCTTCTTGATCCCCAACTCTTAATCCCTCTTGATCCCCTACTCCTAATCCCTCTTGATCCCCTACTCCTAATCCCTCCCCAACTCCTAATCCTTCTTGATCCACAACCCCTAATTCGTCTTGACTCCCAAAATCCTAATCCCTCATGATCCCCAACTCCTAATACCTCATGATCCCCAACTCCTAATACCTCATGATCCCCAACTCCTAATCCCTCTTGATCCCCAACTCCTAATCCCTCTTGATCCCCAACTCCTAATCCCTCTTGATCCCCAAAATCCTAATCCCTCTTGATCCCCAAAATCCTAATCCCTCTTGATCCCCTACTCCTAATCCCTCCCCAACTCCTAATCCTTATTGATCCACAACCCCTAATTCGTCTTGACTCCCAAAATCCTAATCCCTCATGATCCCCAACTCCTAATACCTCATGATCCCCAACTCCTAATCCCTCTTGATCCCCAAAATCCGAATCCCTCTTGATCCCCAACTCCTAATCCCTCTTGATCCCAACTCCTAATCCCTCTTGATCCCCAAAATCCTAATCCCTCTTGATCCCCAAAATCCTAATCCCTCTTGATCCCCTACTCCTAATCCCTCCCCAACTCCTAATCCTTCTTGATCCACAACCCCTAATTCGTCTTGACTCCCAAAATCCTAATCCCTCATGATCCCCAACTCCTAATACCTCATGATCCCCAACTCCTAATCCCTCTTGATCCCCAAAATCCTAATCCCTCTTGATCCCCAACTCCTAATCCCTCTTGATCCCCAAAATCCTAATCCCTCTTGATCCCCAACCCCTAATTCGTCTTGATCCCCAAAATCCTAATCCCTCTTGATCCCCAACCCCTAATTCGTCTTGATCCCCAAAATCCTAATCCCTCTTGATCCTTAACCCCTAATCTCTCTAAATTACCCCGATTCCCAATATTTGATCTTTTAATCCCCAACAACTAGTAGCCTTTAATCCATATATTCCAAATCCTAGAATTCATATGGATTAAAAGCTAGCAAGCCCATTAATCCGATAATGGAAACTCAGCCTCACCCCTTGTGGTAGATGCACAGACAGGGCAATCTAGCGATAGTGTCGCCTTGAGATAAATCGTCTAAACAGATGGCGCACTCGGCCTCCTTATCCTCAGACAGGACGTCTTCGTTATAGTCTATTTTGGGCTTAGTCAGGCACATCACCAGGTGAAACTCTGTATCGTCTGAGGGCACAGTTTTTCCGCACACCGGGCAGCGAATGTCTGCGCGATAGAAACTGGTTGGCAGGCCAAGGTGACGCAGCATCAGAGCGCGCTGCTGCTGTGTCCGCGAGTGCCGTGGCGGTGGCGGCGGAGGCGGCGGCAGCGCCCTACCAAGCCGACGATGATGACGACGTTGGTACCTGTTGAGCAGCGAGTTTCCAATTCAAGATACTTGATTGAGATTCTCCTTGCAACTGCACACATTTCAAGCAACTATCAATATGGAGACACATGGAGAGACTAACAGACACTAAAGCAGACACATAGAGACACAAGACAGACACTAAGGCTGCACTAAGACACATGCTTGGGCGCAACCTAGGGATTCACCCGGCCGTTTCTATTGGCAACACACACACATGTAAGTCGCTATTGGACGGAATAGTAGGCACGTGACTGCTCTCAGCCAATAGCGACTTACATGTGTGTGTTGCCAATAGAAACGGCCGGGTGAATCCCTAGGTTGCGCATGTATGAGACACACTAAGACAGGCACCAAGACAGACAGACACCAAGACAGACAGACAGACAACAGACAGACAGACAGACAGACAACAGACAGACAGACAGACAGACAAGACAGACACACAGACAGACAGACAGACAGACAGACACACAGACAGACAACAGACAGACAGACAGACAGACAGACAGACAGACAAGACAGACACACAGACAGACAGACAGACAGGCAGACAGACAGACAACAGACAGACAGACAGACAGACAGACAGACAGACAGACAGACAAACAGACAGACAGACAGACAGACAGACAGACAGACAGACAGACAGACAGACAGACAGACAGAGTACCCATGCCAACAGCAAACACTAACAATACCTTCGCTGCTGCTGGCCAGTCTCTGCGTCAGCCTCAGCCTCTCCATCCTCATCATCATCGAACTCATCCCCGTCGTCTTGGTGATCGTAGTCAGCAGAAGCGCCGCCGCCGGCCCCAGCTGGCAGATGCGGACCGAAGATGTCGAGCGATCGGCTCCGATTGCGACCGCTGCTGCCAGCACCAGCTGATGAAGTCGGCGGCGGGCCGTAAAGGATGGCGGCAGCGGCGGCGGCGGCGCCAGTTGACGATGAGGAAGAGGACGAGGCCTGCAGATGCGAATGAACCCGGGGTCGGGGCGGCAAGGGGCGACGGGCGGCCACCGCTGCCGTTGACGCCGCTGCAGCGACAGAAGCGCCGCTAGAAGTTGAAGGCCCGCCGCCAGCGGCATCAGAAGGATAATCGGCAGCCGCAGCGGGATGCGCATCAGCCGGTAGTCTGCTGGAGCTGAGGCCCATTACACGGTGGCCGGCTGAAACAATTAAATAATGAGGTTTTTGTTTCTTAATAGAATTGATTAATTAAAGCAATAAAGATTGAAGCAATACAATCTTGACATCTTAGAAACCATACTTGCACCACACTATGCCAAGGAGGAGTCCAGCAATGGTAAATGCCTACCCAAATAGTAGTACTTATATTTAATACTAATTACATGACGAGGCATTTAGTTTCGATATTACAGTCATATTTACTTCTGCCGTTTACCCATAATTACATTAACTTTGCTTGGTTTCATAAGTAAGTCGCATTTTGGTCAAAAGTAAATTGCATAGCCAGTGAAGATTGGGGGGGGGGAGGGTTAGAAACTTTTCTTGGCATCTGAGCAACTCCACCATTGGCATCTCAGCAACTCCCTCATTGGCATCTGAGCAACTTAAGAACATTGGGTTTTTCTACAAAAAAATAAATAGATAGAATTTGAAAAATTTTCTATTAAAATTTAGCTTAGTTAGCTGCTCGAATAAAATAAAAAGCTCAATATGGTATAACAAAGGTTACTATATTTTTATATTTAAATTTAGTCATTAAACTCAAAGAACAAACTATTAGGCTTAAACAAAAGCTATATACATTTTATACAATAATTAGATATTTTTAAGGATGTAAAATTAAAACAAAAGTTTATTACAAGCCTTTATAGTTATAAACAGTCTTTTTAGAAATTTTGAAATAATTATTAATTAGGAAATCCATCCAATCCAATATACTAAAAATGAAAATCCAATATACTAAAAATGAAAATCTTGCTTGCTTGCTTGTAATCGATTAGAGAAAAAATGGCTTAACCGATTTTCATGAGACTTGCACTGTTCGATCAGAAATTTTCCCGTTACGGTACATGCATCTTGGCTAAGAAATTGCTCCATGTTAAAGCGATTAAATATTCGAAAAACATGCTTTTTTGCAAAGGTCAAGCAAACTTTTCGACTTGAAATGCATTGTAAGAATGCTAGAGAAAAAACTGACTGGTTGAATTCTGATTCTGAAATAGATTGCATCATAAATGAATTGTAACTCCGACTTGAATTGCGTCACAGTATTGAAAATGCAGTGTGGAAGCGTAGCACCAGACGTGATTTAGATTGGGTAACCATATTGTCAACTTTAATTGAGACTGATACTGACTTGCCTGGGAAATTGATTATGTCATAACTGCTTCGTGAGTGAGTGTTGAATAATATAGGTGCTACAATTTCATTTATAAATACGATAAGAGCTAGCCTAGATGTGAACAGACTAGACTGCAAATGCAGCGACCTGGGTTCGAATCTTGGTAGTGAAAAGTTTTTTTATTAAAAGCTTTTATTAAAGGACAAATAAAGGACAAGAGTGTCATGTAAACAATCATAGAAGTGTCATGTAAAAAATCATAGAAGCGTCATGTAAAAAATCATAAAAGCGTCATGTAAACAATCATAGAAGCGTCATGTAAAAATCATAGAAGCGTCATGTAAACAATCATAGAAGCGTCATGTAAAAAATCATGAAAGCGTCATGAAAAAATCATAGAAGCGTCATGTAAAAAATCATAGAAGCGTCATGTAAAAAATCATAGAAGCGTCATGTAAACAATCATGAAAGCGTCATGAAAAAATCATAGAAGCGTCGTGTAAACAATCATAGAAGCGTAATGTAGAGAATCATAGAAGCGTCATGTAAAAAATCATAGAAGCCTCATGTAGAGAATCATAGAAGCGTCATGTAAAAAATCATAGAAGCGTCATGTAAACAATCAAAGAAGCGTCATGTAAAAAATCATAGAAGCGTCATGTAAAAAATCATAGAAGCGTCATGTAAACAATCATAGAAGCGTCATGAAAAAATCATAGAAGCGTCATGTAAAAAATCAAAGAAGCGTCATGTAAAAAATCATAGAAGCGTCATGTAAACAATCATAGAAGCGTCATGTAAACAATCATATAAGCGTCATGTACAAAAGCATAGAAGCGTCATGTAAAAAAGCATAGAAGCGTCATGTAAACAATCATAGAAGTGTCGTGTAAACAATCATATAAGCGTCATGTAAAAAAGCATAGAAGCGTCATGTAAATAATTATAGAAGCGTCATGTAAAAAATCATAGAAGCGCCATGAAAAAGTCATAGAAGCGTCATGTAAAAAATAATAGAAGCATCATGTAAACAATCATGAAAGTGTCATGTAAAAAAATCATAGAAGCGTCATGTAAACAATCATGAAAGCGTCATGAAAAAATCATAGAAGCGTCGTGTAAACAATCATAGAAGCGTAATGTAGAGAATCATAGAAGCGTCATGTAAAAAATCATAGAAGCCTCATGTAGAGAATCATAGAAGCGTCATGTAAAAAATCATAGAAGCGTCATGTAAACAATCAAAGAAGCGTCATGTAAAAAATCATAGAAGCGTCATGTAAACAATCATAGAAGCGTCATGAAAAAATCATAGAAGCGTCATGTAAAAAATCAAAGAAGCGTCATGTAAAAAATCATAGAAGCGTCATGTAAACAATCATAGAAGCGTCATGTAAACAATCATATAAGCGTCATGTACAAAAGCATAGAAGCGTCATGTAAAAAAGCATAGAAGCGTCATATAAACAATCATAGAAGCGTCATGTAAACAATCATATAAGCGTCATGTACAAAAGCATAGAAGCGTCATGTAAAAAAGCATAGAAGCGTCATATAAACAATCATAGAAGCGTCATGTAAACAATCATATAAGCGTCATGTAAAAAATCATATAAGCGTCATGTAAAAAATCATAGAAGCGCCATGAAAAGTCATAGAAGCGTCATGTAAAAAATAATAGAAGCATCATGTAAACAATCATGAAAGCGTCATATAAAAAAATCATAGAAGCGTCATGTAAACAATCATGAAAGCGTCATGTAAAAAATCATCGAAGCGTCAGTTAAAAAATCATAAAAGCGGCATGTAAAAAATCATATAAGCGTCATATAAACAATCAAAGAAGCGTCATGTAAACAATCATAGAAGCGTCATGTAAACAATCATAGAAGCGTCAAGTAAACAATCATAAAAACATCATGTAAACAATCATAGAAGCGTCATCTAACAATCATAGAAGCGTCATGTAAACAATCATAGAAGCGTCATGTAAAAAATCATAGAAGCCTTATATAAAAACTAATGGAAGCGTCATTTGAGAAATCATAGAAGCGTCATGTAAAAAATCATATAAGCGTCATGTAAACAATTATAGAAGCGTCATGTAAACAATCGCAGAAGCGTCATGTAAACAATCATAGAAGCGTCATGTAAACAATCATAGAAGCGTCATGTAAAAAATCTTAGAAGCGTCATTTAAAAAATCATATAAGCGTCATGTAAACAATTATAGAAGCGTCATGTAAACAATCGCAGAAGCGTCATGTAAAAAATCATAGAAGCGTCATGTAAACAATCGCAGAAGCGTCATGTAAAAAATCATAGAAGCGTCATGAAAAAATCATAGAAGGGTCATGTAAAAAATCATAGAAGCGTCATGAAAAAATCATAGAAGCGTCATGTAAAAAATCATAGAAGCGTTGTGTAAACAATCATAGAAGCGTCATGTAAAAAATCATAGAAGCGTCATGTAAAAAATCATAGAAGCGCCATGTAAAAAATCATAGAAGCGCCATGTAAACAATCATAGAAGCGTCATGTAAACAATCATGAAAGCGTCATGTAAAAAATCATCAAAGCGTCAGTTAAAAAATCATAGAAGCGCCATGTAAAAAATCATATAAGCGTCATATAAAAAATCATATAAGCGCCATGTAAACAATAATAGAAGCGTCATGTAAAATATCATAGAAGCGTCATGTAAAAAATCATAGAAGTGTCATGTAAACAATCATAGAAGCGTCATGAAAAAATCATAGGAGCGTCATGTAAAAAATCAAAGAAGCGTCATGTAAAAAATCATAGAAGCGTCATGAAAAAGTCATAGAAGCGTCATGTAAAAAATCATAGAAGCGTCATGTAAACAATCATAGAAGCGTCATGTAATAATCATAGAAGCGTCATGTAAACAATCATAGAAGCGTCATGTAAAAAATCATGAAAGCGTCATAAAAAAATCATAGAAGCGTCATGTAAAAAATCATAGAAGCGTCATGTAAAAAATCATAGAAGCGTCATGTAAACAATCATGAAAGCGTCATGAAAAAATCATAGAAGCGTCGTGTAAACAATCATAGAAGCGTAATGTAGAGAATCATAGAAGCGTCATGTAAAAAATCATAGAAGCCTCATGTAGAGAATCATAGAAGCGTCATGTAAAAAATCATAGAAGCGTCATGTAAACAATCAAAGAAGCGTCATGTAAAAAATCATAGAAGCGTCATGTAAACAATCATAGAAGCGTCATGAAAAAATCATAGAAGCGTCATGTAAAAAATCAAAGAAGCGTCATGTAAAAAATCATAGAAGCGTCATGTAAAAAATCATAGAAGCGTCATGTAAACAATCATATAAGCGTCATGTACAAAAGCATAGAAGCGTCATGTAAACAATCATAGAAGTGTCGTGTAAACAATCATATAAGCGTCATGTAAAAAAGCATAGAAGCGTCATGTAAATAATTATAGAAGCGTCATGTAAAAAATCATAGAAGCGCCATGAAAAAGTCATAGAAGCGTCATGTAAAAAATAATAGAAGCATCATGTAAACAATCATGAAAGTGTCATGTAAAAAAATCATAGAAGCGTCATGTAAACAATCATGAAAGCGTCATGAAAAAATCATAGAAGCGTCGTGTAAACAATCATAGAAGCGTAATGTAGAGAATCATAGAAGCGTCATGTAAAAAATCATAGAAGCCTCATGTAGAGAATCATAGAAGCGTCATGTAAAAAATCATAGAAGCGTCATGTAAACAATCAAAGAAGCGTCATGTAAAAAATCATAGAAGCGTCATGTAAACAATCATAGAAGCGTCATGAAAAAATCATAGAAGCGTCATGTAAAAAATCAAAGAAGCGTCATGTAAAAAATCATAGAAGCGTCATGTAAACAATCATAGAAGCGTCATGTAAACAATCATATAAGCGTCATGTACAAAAGCATAGAAGCGTCATGTAAAAAAGCATAGAAGCGTCATATAAACAATCATAGAAGCGTCATGTAAACAATCATATAAGCGTCATGTAAAAAATCATATAAGCGTCATGTAAAAAATCATAGAAGCGCCATGAAAAGTCATAGAAGCGTCATGTAAAAAATAATAGAAGCATCATGTAAACAATCATGAAAGCGTCATGTAAAAAAATCATAGAAGCGTCATGTAAACAATCATGAAAGCGTCATGTAAAAAATCATCGAAGCGTCAGTTAAAAAATCATAAAAGCGGCATGTAAAAAATCATATAAGCGTCATATAAACAATCAAAGAAGCGTCATGTAAACAATCATAGAAGCGTCAAGTAAACAATCATAAAAACATCATGTAAACAATCATAGAAGCGTCATCTAACAATCATAGAAGCGTCATGTAAACAATCATAGAAGCGTCATGTAAAAAATCATAGAAGCGTCATTTAAAAAATCATAAAAGCGGCATGTAAAAAATCATATAAGCGTCATATAAACAATCAAAGAAGCGTCATGTAAACAATCATAGAAGCGTCAAGTAAACAATCATAAAAACATCATGTAAACAATCATAGAAGCGTCATCTAACAATCATAGAAGCGTCATGTAAACAATCATAGAAGCGTCATGTAAAAAATCATAGAAGCGTCATTTAAAAAATCATATAAGCGTCATGTAAACAATTATAGAAGCGTCATGTAAACAATCGCAGAAGCGTCATGTAAAAAATCATAGAAGCGTCATGTAAACAATCGCAGAAGCGTCATGTAAAAAATCATAGAAGCGTCATGAAAAAATCATAGAAGCGTCATGTAAAAAATCATAGAAGCGTCATGAAAAAATCATAGAAGCGTCATGTAAAAAATCATAGAAGCGTTGTGTAAACAATCATAGAAGCGTCATGTAAAAAATCATAGAAGCGTCATGTAAACAATCATAGAAGCGTCAAGTAAACAATCATAAAAACATCATGTAAACAATCATAGAAGCGTCATCTAACAATCATAGAAGCGTCATGTAAACAATCATAGAAGCGTCATGTAAAAAATCATAGAAGCGTCATTTAAAAAATCATATAAGCGTCATGTAAACAATTATAGAAGCGTCATGTAAACAATCGCAGAAGCGTCATGTAAAAAATCATAGAAGCGTCATGTAAACAATCGCAGAAGCGTCATGTAAAAAATCATAGAAGCGTCATGAAAAAATCATAGAAGCGTCATGTAAAAAATCATAGAAGCGTCATGAAAAAATCATAGAAGCGTCATGTAAAAAATCATAGAAGCGTTGTGTAAACAATCATAGAAGCGTCATGTAAAAAATCATAGAAGCGTCATGTAAAAAATCATAGAAGCGCCATGTAAAAAATCATAGAAGCGCCATGTAAAAAATCATAGAAGCGTCATGTAAACAATCATGAAAGCGTCATGTAAAAAATCATCAAAGCGTCAGTTAAAAAATCATAGAAGCGCCATGTAAAAAATCATATAAGCGTCATATAAAAAATCATATAAGCGTCATGTAAACAATAATAGAAGCGTCATGTAAAATATCATAGAAGCGTCATGTAAAAAATCATAGAAGTGTCATGTAAACAATCATAGAAGCGTCATGAAAAAATCATAGGAGCGTCATGTAAAAAATCAAAGAAGCGTCATGTAAAAAATCATAGAAGCGTCATGAAAAAGTCATAGAAGCGTCATGTAAAAAATCATAGAAGCGTCATGTAAACAATCAAAGAAGCGTCATGTAAAAAATCATAGAAGCGTCATGTAAACAATCATAGAAGCGTCATGAAAAAATCATAGAAGCGTCATGTAAAAAATCAAAGAAGCGTCATGTAAAAAATCATATAAGCGTCATGTACAAAAGCATAGAAGCGTCATGTAAACAATCATAGAAGTGTCGTGTAAACAATCATATAAGCGTCATGTAAAAAAGCATAGAAGCGTCATGTAAATAATTATAGAAGCGTCATGTAAAAAATCATAGAAGCGCCATGAAAAAGTCATAGAAGCGTCATGTAAAAAATAATAGAAGCATCATGTAAACAATCATGAAAGTGTCATGTAAAAAAATCATAGAAGCGTCATGTAAACAATCATGAAAGCGTCATGAAAAAATCATAGAAGCGTCGTGTAAACAATCATAGAAGCGTAATGTAGAGAATCATAGAAGCGTCATGTAAAAAATCATAGAAGCCTCATGTAGAGAATCATAGAAGCGTCATGTAAAAAATCATAGAAGCGTCATGTAAACAATCAAAGAAGCGTCATGTAAAAAATCATAGAAGCGTCATGTAAACAATCATAGAAGCGTCATGAAAAAATCATAGAAGCGTCATGTAAAAAATCAAAGAAGCGTCATGTAAAAAATCATAGAAGCGTCATGTAAACAATCATAGAAGCGTCATGTAAACAATCATATAAGCGTCATGTACAAAAGCATAGAAGCGTCATGTAAAAAAGCATAGAAGCGTCATATAAACAATCATAGAAGCGTCATGTAAACAATCATATAAGCGTCATGTAAAAAATCATATAAGCGTCATGTAAAAAATCATAGAAGCGCCATGAAAAGTCATAGAAGCGTCATGTAAAAAATAATAGAAGCATCATGTAAACAATCATGAAAGCGTCATATAAAAAATCATAGAAGCGTCATGTAAACAATCATGAAAGCGTCATGTAAAAATCATCGAAGCGTCAGTTAAAAAATCATAAAGCGGCATGTAAAAAATCATATAAGCGTCATATAAACAATCAAAGAAGCGTCATGTAAACAATCATAGAAGCGTCATGTAAACAATCATAGAAGCGTCAAGTAAACAATCATAAAAACATCATGTAAACAATCATAGAAGCGTCATCTAACAATCATAGAAGCGTCATGTAAACAATCATAGAAGCGTCATGTAAAAAATCATAGAAGCCTTATATAAAAACTAATGGAAGCGTCATTTGAGAAATCATAGAAGCGTCATGTAAAAAATCATATAAGCGTCATGTAAACAATTATAGAAGCGTCATGTAAACAATCGCAGAAGCGTCATGTAAACAATCATAGAAGCGTCATGTAAACAATCATAGAAGCGTCATGTAAAAAATCTTAGAAGCGTCATTTAAAAAATCATATAAGCGTCATGTAAACAATTATAGAAGCGTCATGTAAACAATCGCAGAAGCGTCATGTAAAAAATCATAGAAGCGTCATGTAAACAATCGCAGAAGCGTCATGTAAAAAATCATAGAAGCGTCATGAAAAAATCATAGAAAAGTCATGTAAAAAATCATAGAAGCGTCATGAAAAAATCATAGAAGCGTCATGTAAAAAATCATAGAAGCGTTGTGTAAACAATCATAGAAGCGTCATGTAAAAAATCATAGAAGCGTCATGTAAAAAATCATAGAAGCGCCATGTAAAAAATCATAGAAGCGCCATGTAAAAAATCATAGAAGCGTCATGTAAACAATCATGAAAGCGTCATGTAAAAAATCATCAAAGCGTCAGTTAAAAAATCATAGAAGCGCCATGTAAAAAATCATATAAGCGTCATATAAAAAATCATATAAGCGTCATGTAAACAATAATAGAAGCGTCATGTAAAATATCATAGAAGCGTCATGTAAAAAATCATAGAAGTGTCATGTAAACAATCATAGAAGCGTCATGAAAAAATCATAGGAGCGTCATGTAAAAAATCAAAGAAGCGTCATGTAAAAAATCATAGAAGCGTCATGAAAAAGTCATAGAAGCGTCATGTAAAAAATCATAGAAGCGTCATATAAAAAATCATAGAAGCGTCATGTAAACAATCATGAAAGCGTCATGTAAAAAAATCATACTGACATAAAAAATCAAGTGACAATAAAAAATGTCAGACATGAAAGAAGTGTCATGTAAAAATTAAATGAAGCCATCGTGCTGTGCTGGGGAGAATTACTAAGATGTCAAGGCTCTCAGAGAATAACTGAGATTACGGGGGGGGGGTTTCTGAGATGTCAAAGCAAAAGTCAGAAGCTACTTCAAAGTACATGTACTTTACTCAATTTTTTTATAACATTCTTTGTTGGCTCGCCACGGGGGGGCGCTGATAGAAGAAGAGTCATGTAAAAAGAAAAGAAGCACTATGTATACATAAAAGAAGAGTCATGTCGAAGTTAAAAGATTCATTTGGGAATTGCCACAATGTCAAGGCTTGGAGGGAATTGCTATAGTGCTGTGATTCTTGAAGAAAGAATCACTAAATTGTCAAGGCTTAGGGGAGAAGAATTGCTGAGATTTCAAGGCTTTTATAGGTTGGGTTAAAGTTAGGTTTAGGTCAGGTTTGGGTTGAGGGTTAGATTTTAGCGGGTTTCAAGGTTAACAGGGGATTTTTCAGATATCAAGGTTTATGCGGGGCATTGCTGACATGTCAAGGCTTACAGGGGAATAGCTGAGATGTCAAGGCTCATGGGGGAATAAATGAGATGTCAAGGCTAAAGTCAGAAGCTACATGTATTCTATTGAAAACTTTTTTTCATTATTTGTTGGCTCCTCACGGGAGGGATTGCTGATAGAAAAAGTGTAATGTAAAAAATAAAAGAAGCTTCATGTCGAAGTTAAGAGATTCATTTGGGAATCCCTACGATGTCGAGGCTTGCAGGGAATCGCTATAATGCTGTAGTGCTATAATGACTGTTGGAGAGAATTACTGAAATGTCAATGCTTTAGGGTTAGGGTTAGGGTTAGAAGGTTGACAGATTTTTTAAGATTGCAAGGCTTATGGGGCATTGCTAAGATGTCAAGGGGGTTGATATGCTAAGGCTTGTGGGGGGATTTTCTGACATGTCAAGGCTTACAAGGTATAATGCAAAGAGACGCTTACATGTAGTTTATTAAAAAAACTCATGTAAAAAGCATAGAAGCGTCATGTAAAAAGCATAGAAGCGTCATGTAAAAAGCATAGAAGCGTCATGTAAACAATCATAGAAGCGTCATGAAAAAATCATAGGAGCGTCATGAAAAAATCATAGAAGCATCATGTAAAAATCATAGAAGCATCCTGCAGAAATCGTAGAAGCATCATGTAAACAATCATAGAAGCGTCATGTAAACAATCATCGAAGCGTCATGAAATAATCATAGAAGCGTCATGTAAAAAGCATAGAAGCGTCATGTAAAAAGCATAGAAGCGTCATGTAAACAATGATAGAAGCGTCATGAAAAAATCATAGAAGCCTCATTTAAAAAATTAAGAAGCATCATGGAAGAATAAAAGAAGTGTAATGTAAAAATCAAAAGAAGCGTCATGTCAGACATGAAGGATGTCATGTAAAAATGAAATGCAGCTATAATGCTGTGCTGGGAAGAAAAACTGAGACGTAAAGGCTCTCAGAGAATAACTGAGATTACGAGGGGGGGGGGTTGTTTCTGGGATCTCAAAGCAAAAGTCAGAAGCTACTTCAAAGTTCATGTACTTTACTCAATTTTTTATTACATTCTTTGTTGGCTCGCCATGGGGGGGTGCTGATAGAAGAAGAGTCATGTAAAAAAGAAAAGTAGCACTATGTATACATAAAAGACAAGTCATGTCGAAGTTAAAAGATTCATTTGGGAATTGCTACGATGTCAAAGCTTGGTGGAAATCGTTATAGTGCTGTGATTCTTAAAGAAGGAATCACTAAAATGTCAAGGCTTAGGGAGAAGAATTGCTGAGATTTCAAGGCTTTAGGTTGGGTTAAAGTTAGGTTTAGGTCAGGTGTGGGTTGAGGGTTATATTTTATCGGGTTTCAAGGTTAACAGTGGATTTTTTAGATTTCAAGGTTTATGGGGGCCATCGCTGACATGTCAAGGCTTACGGACGGGGGGGAATAGCTGAGATGTCAAGGCTCACGGGGTATAAATGAGATTTCAAGGCTAAAGTCAGAAGCTACATGTAGTTTATTGAAAACTTTTTATTACATTATTTGATGCCTCCTCAGGCGAGGGATCGCTGATAAAAAAAGCGTTATGTAAAAAATAAAAGAAGCTTATCGCTATAATGCTGTAGTAGTGCTATAATGACTCTTAGAGAGAATTACTGAAATTTCAATGCTTTAGGGTTAGGTTAGGGTTAGGGTTAGGGTTAGGGTTAGAAGGTTGACAGATATTTTTAGATTTCCAAGGCTTATTGGGGGCATTGCTGAGATGTCAAGGGGAAAAGTTGATATGTTAAAGCTGGGGGGGGGGAATTACTGACATGTCAAGGCTTACAAGGTTTGACAGGAGATTTTTTAAGATTTCAAGGATACATGTAGCTTATTAAAAAAACGTGTATAGCATTTCTTTGGCTCCCCAACGGGGGGCGTAGATTGCTAGTTCCATATACTAAAAATGGTCTGTCGGTATGTGTGTGTGTGTATGTGTGTGTGTGTGATCGATTTTAGCAAAAACGGCTCAACCGATTTTCTTCGAACTTGCACTGTTCGATCAGAAATTTTCCCGTGACAGTACATGCATCGTGGCTAAGAAATTGCTTGATGCTAAAGGGATTAAATATTCGAAAAACATGCTTTTTTGCAAAGGTCAAGCAGCTCTTTCGACTTGAAATGCATTGTAAGAATGCTAGCAGAAAAACTGACTGGTTGAATTCTGATTCTGAAATAGATTGCATCACAATACACAAGACACTCAATTGAATTGCGTCACAGCGTTGAGTGTGAAAGCATAGCACAGTACTCAATTTATATTGCGTAACCATATTGTTAACTTTTATAGAGACTGGTACTGACTTGCCTAAGAAATTGATTATGTCATAACTGCTTCGTGACTTTTTACTCTACCTGACTTTGTGTGAGTGTTGAATTATATAAGTGGTACAAATTCAGTGATAACTTCGATGAGAGCTAGCCTAGAGCTGAACAGACCAGACTGCTAATGCAGCAACCTGGGTTCGAATCTAAGTAGTTTAAAAGTAGTAGTGTAAAATTTTTTATTAAAAGCTAAATAAAAACACTTAGATTACTGCACTCCATAAGCCAAGGATTATTGCTCTTAATAAACTAAGGATTACTGCACTCGATAAGCCAAGGATTATTGCTATTAATAAACCAAGGATTACTGCACTCGATAAGCCATGGATTATTGCTATTAATAAACCAAGGATTACTGCACTTGGCAAACCAAGAATTACTGCACTCGATAAGCCAAGGATTATTGCTATTACTAAACCAAGGATTACTGCACTCAAGAAGCCAAGGATTACTGCTCTTAATAAACCAAGGATTACTGCACTCGATAAACCAAGGACTATTGCTCTTGGCAAACCAAGGATTACTGCACTCGATAAGCCAAGGATTATTGCTATTAATAAACCAAGGATTACTGCACTCAAGAAGCCAAGGATTACTGCTCTTAATAAACCAAGGATCACTGCACTCGATAAACCAAGGACTATTGCTCTTGGCAAACCAAGGATTACTGCACTCGATAAGCCAAGGATTATTGCTCTTAATAAATCAATGATTACTGCACTCGATAAGCCAAAGATTATTGCTATTAATAAACCAAGGATTACTGAACTCGATAAGCCAAGGATTACTGCACTTGGAAAACCAAGGATTACTGCACTCGATAAGCCAAGGACTATTGCTATTAATAAACCAAGGATTACTGTACTCAATAAGCCAAGGATTATTGCTCTTAATAAACCAAGGATTACTGCACTCAATAAGCCAAGGATTATTGCTATTACTAAACCAAGGATTACTGCACTCGATAAACCAAGGACTATTGCTATTAACGAACCAAGGATTAATGCATTTGATTAATCAAGGATTATTGCTATTAATAAACCAAGGATTACTGCACTCGATAAACCAAGGACTATTGCTCTTGGCAAACCAAGGATTACTGCACTCGATAAGCCAAGGATTATTGCTCTTAATAAATCAATGATTACTGCACTCGATAAGCCAAGGATTATTGCTCTTAATAATCCAAGGATTACCAAGACCAAGACTGCATAGCAGAGAGCGACTTTCATATATATAAGCGATTTTTATTGAAAGTTTTCAATGCAACATTGCTAACAACTTTGTGGTAAAAAAGATGAGTGTAAAATGTGCACGAGTATTTGCACATCTATTTGTTCATCGCTGCTTGTTGACTTTGACCATTTTATTAGCAGTTTTGTAAGGAGAATTTTGGCTTTAAAGGGCAGCTTGACCAATTAATTAGCAGCGGGCGCTGGAGAGAATTTACGTTTAGTGTAAATTTATTAACACTGAATAGTGTACAGCTTTTTGGGGTGGGGGTGGTGCGCTGAGTATAAAAAGTTTGTCATGATTGTTTTCTTATCTTTGTCAATTATCACACAACCCCTCACTCAGACTATCTTTACTTTTTCATTCTAATTCTACCTATCTTATTTTTCAATTCAATTCCTATCATATTTTTCGATCCAAATTCTAAAATGGCTCGACGTGGCACCAGCGCTTTGAAAAAGAGCAGAGATGCCAAAAAGAAACGTCAGCAAGAGACCGCTGTTCAACGAGAGGAGCGCCTGGCTGCACACCGGCAGCAGGAGACTGAGCGAAGGGACAGGGAGACCGACGCTCAGCGCGAAGAGCGCCTGGCTGCACACCGGCAGCAGGAGACTGAGCGAAGGGCCAGGGAGACCGACGCTCAGCGCGAAGAGCGCCTGGCTGCACACCGGCAGCAGGAGACTGAGCGAAGGGCCAGGGAGACCGACGCTCAGCGCGAAGAGCGCCTGGCTGCACACCGGCAGCAGGAGATTGAGCGAAGGGCCAGGGAGACCGACGCTCAGCGCGAAGAGCGCCTGGCTGCACACCGGCAGCAGGAGACTGAGCGAAGGGCCAGGGAGACCGACGCTCAGCGCGAAGAGCGCCTGGCTGCACACCGGCAGCAGGAGACTGAGCGAAGGGCCAGGGAGACCGACGCTCAGCGCGAAGAGCGCCTGGCTGGACTCCGACAGCAAAAGGCTAAGCGGAGTGCCGTGGAGACCGACGCTCAGCGAGAAGAGCGCCTAACTGCAGCTCGGCGGCGCACAAGTGAGCGTAGGGCCACGGAAACTGAGGCTCAGCGAAGAGCTCGAGTGGAGGCCGACCAAATTCGCCGTCGAGGAGTGTCGGTTAACAGGTGAGATGAACATTTTAATTTGACTGTATCTGTATATCTAAGTCTAAGAAACGTTTCAAAAAATGTTTATTTGTAGAGATGAACTGTGTTTATATAAGAAACTGCTTTTCTAGGAAACGTTTCGATTTCGAAGAATCTTTATTTGTAGGACTGTGTTTATATAAGAAACTGCATTTCTAGGATACGTTTTCAAGAATCTTTATTTGTAGGATTTGTGCTAAGAATCAGAATTTCTAAGAAACCACTGTAAGAAACTGTCTGTGGAGGAATGTTTGTAAGGGTCTGCATTTGTGAGAATTGACTTTTTGTTGACTCTCTAGGAATCTGTATCAGTGGGAATGAGTTTTTCAGAGTCTAAAGTATAACTTCAATCTTTCAGGTTTGACAGTAGTGAGTTGGCCACACCAGCTGTGGTACCATTCAATACGCTAAGTGTTGTTCCAATCCCTGGTGATGGAAATTGCTTTTTTTCATGCAGTATGTGACCAGTTGCAGGGCACTCCGCTTGAGACCAATGCAGCGTCTTTGAGGCATGAACTGACATGTCGTGCAGTGCAGGTAATGCCCGAATTAATTGACGAAGGCTTTGTTTTGCCGGATAATGCTGATTCCATTATTAATGAGTCTTTTTCTGAGGGCACCTATGTTCCTGATGAGGTCGTGCCACTTTTAAGCCGTTTTTTCAATGTTGACCTGGTTATTTATCAGGCAAATGGCAGTGTATTGCAGTACTGCATGTCCACTGTGCAGCCACCCACTGCAATTGTGCGTATCCTTTTACGCCATGAACACTATGAGTCGTTGCGCGTGACTGATCCACTGCCAGTTTCTGAGCCCGTTGCAGATGCAGAAGCGCCGAGTTTAACGGAGCAGAGGGCAGATCTTTCCGATTCAGGTCATTTTGGTACAGGTCATTCTGATGCAGAATCTGCTCAAAATAGGTAGGCTTTTTGTGCTGCTGGTCAGTGTAATTTTTATATTTTAGTTTTTATATTTACACTGTACATTTCATAAATTTTGGCAGTCTATATTATAGTAACTATTTGTGCATGCATTTAACTCAATCACAGGTCTGACAGAATACAGAGGCCAGAGGCCCCGGCCCATGATTGCGGCCCAATGAACAGGGCATGCCAGGAATGTGGTGCTCTACTCTGGCGCGCAGAGACCAGGAATTTCTGCTGCGCCAAAGGCAAGGTGAAGCTGCCCAGCCGCACCGTGCCGCAAGTGCTGGCGGATCTGTACATGGGGCGGCACAGATTGAGTGTTGAGTTCCTGGCCAACATCAGGAGCTACAATTCGGCGCTGCACCTGACATCGCTGGGTGCCAAACTGCGGTTGGTGCCAGGCTGGTGTCCCAGCTTCATCATCAGCGGCCAGATGCATCACCGCACGGCGCCGCTGTTTGCAGAGGCTTCGGCTGAAGCTCAGGGATGGCAGGTGTACTTCAACGATCGCGAACTCGAAAGCCGCCAGAGTCTCAGCCAGAAGGTAAAACCGGAGCTACTGGAGCTGCTGCAGACGCTGCTTCACGAGTGCAATGGCTATGTCCGCAGCCTGAAGGCTGCTGCTGAGCGAATTAGCCAAGAACCAGAGCTGGGAGATGCGCGAATTGTGATTCACCCTGACCGTCGACCATCTGGGGAACACATTCGGTAAGTTAGTGTGTTTGTTATAACGAAACTTAAAAATGTAAACGAAAGCAGAAGTAAAATAAGCGTAATAAGTGATTCAGTTTCTACAGAATTTGTATCCCATGAACTCCGTTAAAATCAGGCGCTACAACTTGCCTACGGCAAACGAGGTCGGTATCCTGATCGTTGAGGACAATGAGGACGCACCGGCCAGTCGGGACGTCGTGATTCAACTGCGTGGTGGCGGTTCTCAGCGAATCAGTGAGACGCACCGCTCATATGACCCGCTGGAGTATGTGCTGCTGTTCCCGAATGGCGAGGACGGCTGGCACCCAGAGTTGCGGATGAGTAATGACAAGAAATTGACCCCCATGAAATACTATGCAAGCGAAATCATGGTGCGAGCGGGCCAGTTCAGTGTGCTGCACTATGGCCGAAGATTATTTCAACAGTACCTGGTGGACATGTGTGCCAAGATTGAGGCAGAGAGGCTGCTGTATTTGCGGACCCATCAGCAGGACCTGCGCAGCGAGACGTATAGCGGTCTGCGGGACGCTCTGTTTGCAGCCGATGGCAGGTCTACCGACAGAGATCCGAGTGACATAGGCAAGCCCGCGCATGTGCTTCTGTCCTCGAGCTTTGTTGGCGGGCCAAGGTACCTGATGGAGAGGCTTCAGGACGCTATGACCTATGTTCACAAGTTCGGTAAGCCGGACCTGTTTGTCACCGCAACGTGCAATCCGAAATGGCCGGAGATCAGCGCCCAGCTGCTGCCTGGACAGCGGGCTGAACACCGGCCGGACATTGTTAGCCGAGTCTTTGAAATGAAGAAGAAAGCTCTGCTGGCTCAGCTAACGAAGCGCTATGGGAAAGAGGCCGCGCACGTCTGCTCGCTAGAGTACCAAAAGCGTGGTGAGTACAACTCTGAGTGTTAAGTTTTATAATATTTATATCGTTACAAAAATACTAAATATAGGCATGGTTTGTGTGATGCAAATTCGATACAAATTAGATAACTGAATTGAAAAATGTTTCGATATTTTTTTTAATAATTCAGGTCTCCCCCATGTGCACTTTCTGCTGTGGCTCGCGAGTGGCCAGCGGGTGACTCCGGACCGATACGATGACATCGTGTCTGCCGAGATTCCGGACCCAGAGCAGCAGCCTGTGCTGTATGAGCTGGTGAAGACGCACATGATCCATGGCCCCTGCGGCAAGGAGAATCCGGCGTGCCCTTGCATGGAGAATGGCGAATGCAGCAAGGGCTTTCCGAAGGAGTTCCAGCAGGTGACGCTGACCAGCGATACTGGCTACCCTTTGTATCGCAGACGCTCGCCTGAGATGGGCGGATTTACGGTGGACAAACTGTTCAAAGGCCGCAGCATTCGCATGGACAACAGGCGAGTTGAAATGATATTGCCTGGTTGTACTTTTCTGCTTTTGTATTTTTAAAAGTTAATGACATTCTTTTTTTTAATAAAAATATAGGTGGGTTGTTCCGTACAGCCCTGACCTGTTGCTCCAGTTTGCGTGCCACATGAACGTTGAAGTTTGTGCCACTGTGAAGTCGGTTAAATACGTGATCAAGTACTTGCTGAAGGGCGGCGACATGGCGACGTTCAAAGTCGACGCCAATAAGAATTCAACTGATCCGAGAGAGCAGGCTGTGGGTAGCCAACAGCCGGCAGAAACGGTAGCGGCAAACGATGGAGAGAGGCCGCGTGATGAAATCAAGGAGTATCTGTCTGCGCGCTACATTGGCCCAATGGAAGCCGTGAATACCATTTTGGGCTTTGAAGTAATAAGTATTTTAAATTTTAAATATTGCAAAGCTGTGAGCTTTAGAAGTCAGCAACAACTTTAAAGGTATTTATTTCTCCCACCTTCTGATCAGGTGCACGACAGATTTCCGGCGGTCATCCGGCTCTGCGTTCACAAGTCGGAGGAGCAGCTCGTGTATTTCAACGAGCAGACCGCAAGTGCTAGAGCCAGGACGCCGAGGGACTCTACGTTGACGGCATTTTTCAAGCTGTGTCGTACTGACGAGTTTGCTCGGTCCTTGCTCTACACGGAGGTGCCGTCCTACTTCGTTTGGCATGCCAGTGAAAGAGTGTGGCGGCGAGCGAAGCGAGGCGTGAAAGTCGATGGCCACCCGGGTGTAGTGCGGAACACAAACGTTGCACGCATGTACACGGTGAGCCCAAGAACTGGTGATTTATTTTATGTTCGCATGCTCCTTTTGCAGGTTAGGGGACCAACCAGCTTTGAGGCGCTGCTGACTGTGGATGGCGTTGTGCACCCGAGCGCCAAGGCTGCTTGCATGGCCCTCGGCCTGCTGCAGCGAGATGACCACTGGCGGCGGTGCCTAGCTGAGGCCGTTCAGTCAAGAATGCCAAGAGCCCTGAGACATCTTCTGGCTGTCATTCTCATATGGGGTGACCCTGATGATGGCAACGACCTCTGGTGCAGCTTTGCCGAGGATATGTGCGAGGACCTGCGGTTTCATCACCGAGACTTGAGCACCGAGGAGATTACTGACCTGGCGCTGCGCGAGCTGCAGAGCATGCTGACCTCCATGGGCGGGAACAACCTGCCAGATTACGGCCTGCCTGCGGCATCCGCGATGCCTCAAGTTGGACCGATGCAGTTCGATGCGGTCGAGCAAGCGCAGATTACTGAGGCGCGCTTACCAATGCTGACAGACGAGCAGAAAGCGGTGTACGAGTCAGTGACTCAGGATCTTGTGAGCGGCAACGGCGGCTTGCACTTCCTGGACGCGCCCGCTGGCACTGGCAAGACCTTCCTACTGGAGGTTTTGCTGGCCTTCGTGCGCAGCCGGGGGAAGTCGCCCTCGCCGTTGCGGCTTCTGGAATCGCAGCGACTCTGTTGCCAGGTGGACAAACTGCGCATTCCACGAGAGTTGCTTACTATCTGACTAAGCCGCATTGTTCCGCTGTACATGATTGCGCCGAAACCAACTGTTCATGACAGGTTCAAGATCCCTATCCGGGCGGTCCGCTCTAACAAGGACGTCTGCTCTGTTGGAGTGCAGTCCAAACAAGCCGCCGTGTTTCGGACAGCGCGTCTAATTGTCTGGGACGAGATTTCCATGACTAACCGGAAGGATTTGGAGGCAGTCGACCGGTGCTTGCGAGACGTGCGAAAGCAGGACGTGCCATTCGGCGGACTGGTGTTTGTTTGCGCTGGTGACTTTCGCCAGCTCTTGCCAGTTGTTTTGAATGGGACGCGTGCGAATAACGTTATGGCGTGTGTTAGTAGATCCCCGCTGTGGAAATTTTTCCGGCGGCATCGTCTGACGAGAAACATCCGATTGCTGAGCAGTTCCGATTCTGCAACATATGTGAAGTACACCGAGCTACTCAAGCAGGTAAGTTTGGTCTTTGTTGACTTAAATATTTAATAATTCCGGGCGTTAAATTTAAAGGGCGGGTTTTTGTGGAAAAAATGCAAAGTGCTTTTATTGTGCTTTATTCAGAATGTCTAACCTAAAAGTCTGGCTAGCTTTTGACTGACTGTTTCACTCCTCACAGATCGGATCTGGAACAATGGAGCAGGATGTGGAGGAGAAAGTGTCCCTCCCAATCGAGATCGTGATATCTGCGGAGGGGCCACTCACTGATCTAATCAATTTTGTTTACCCATCGTTTGAGGAGTCAGTGGAGAGAGACGGCTATTTTGCAAGCCGAGCGATCCTGGCGCCTTACAACGACTCTGTCGATGCCATTAATGAGACGTGCCTGGGCATGTTCCCCGGCAGCCTGCGGGAGTACCGCTCGATAGACAGCGTGGCCGATGAGGATGCCGCTACGCACTTCCCGCCTGAGTTGCTCAACCAGCTGGATGCTCCAAACTTTCCGATTCACTTGCTGAGGCTGAAAGTCGGTATGCCGGTGGTGCTTCTCAGGAACATCAACCCGCCACGGATGTGCAATGGTACGCGGCTGATCATACTCGCAATGGGCGATAACGTGCTTAGATGCAAGATTGCCGCCGGCCAGTTCACGGGAGACGAGATTCTTCTGCCGCGAATTCCGCTGATTCCAAGCAATGCGGACCTGCCCGTCAGTTTTAAGCGGCTGCAGTTCCCTGTGAAGCCGAGTTTCTGCCTGACGATCCACAAGTCGCAGGGACAGTCTCTGGACACAGTTGGCGTGGACCTGGCAGTCGGTTGCTTCACTCATGGCCAGCTGTACACGGCTCTGTCACGAGCGAAGAACGCGGCTAATGTCCGTGTGCGAATTTTCGGAACCAAGACTAGGAACGTGGTTTACCCTGAAGTGCTTACAGGAGACTAGGCATATGCGTGAGTTGATGATTTACACATGTTTGCATGTTTTGCTCAAGCCATAATGTAGTGAAACTAGACGTGGTGATGGTGATTACTATGTTGTACCATGGCAGTGACAACGGGGACTTGAAAGTGCAAATGCCAAAAGTGTACTGTAAGTGGGAAATAATGAAAGGATATTTTCAGACCCATTCTTTCTTTTCTGACCATTGTGTGAACCATGATCTATTTTTGTAATCTCTGATCTATTTTATTATTCGTGACCCATTCCATAATCGTATATCTATTTTGTCACTCCTGATGCAGACCTGTAAACTTTTGTTCATTGAATTTAACGTTCAACAGAAACTATACAGACTGGTGCCGTCTGATGAGAGCCAACTCGAGTCAACACGAATCGACTGGAGTGCGCAGGCGGATGAAACAAGCAGAATGTTATGCGAAGATTTCTCTAGCAGTTGAAGAAATCAGTGAGTTTTTGAAGCACATGTGTTGAAAAGCCATCACAAGTAAAATTTTAGCATGGAAAAATAATTGCTACCTTGGCCCTACATGCTAAAATTCCTGCTGCATTGGCATTGGCATGAATATGACCTTTAAATTGGGTGCGTAAGGAAAATTTGTGACACAATAGGCAGCAGACAAGGCAGGCATCCCCACAAAACAAGCAGGCATTCTAACTTATCTGTCATCTCATCAGAATCTCATCTAATGACAGTCTAAGAATTGTATCTATACTGGAATTCTAAGGTGCTCATGTAATAGCATTCTAATACTCGTAATTTCATCTTATGGCATAATGCGCAATAAGATGGTCGATAAGGAAAGTGGACCGAAAACTTGATTGCAATTTTGGCTAAGTAAAATATGACTTGGTGGGTTCCCCAATAGCAGGCATCCTATCTAATGGCATTCTAAGAAGTTCTTTAATGGGATTCTAAGAAATTGATACCTTAGGAAAGATATGATACAGTTTAATTTTTGCGTTTAGATTCCAGAAAAGAAATTACTAGCTTCTGGTCTATCTTTGTTAAAGCAATATTAAGGATGAATTATTAAATTAATACAAGAGATATTTTTGCCATTGTCAATGTTGATAGCAGGCTGGCTGCAGACGTGCTGGGCCTGACAGAGAGTTGGTTGAAATGGACATTTCGCTGCTTTTGTATGTCCCTGGTAGATTTCTTCCACTCTAATACGTGGTTCAATCCAGAAGTTCATGCCATTTGCTTATTCCAGTTGCCGGTGCACTTGTGCAGATTAAGTTCCTGGAAGTAAGTTGTATTAATGCATGCCCGTTGATTAGAAGTTGACTTTCGTGCTAATTTGTGGAGTTTGTTAGAGTCCTTTTCCAAGCGATAGGAAAATTCAGTCAATTAATGTTTCAATTGAAGGATTCGGTCAGAGACAGTCTTGATACTGCGGTGATAGAAGCTCAATTAGAGTCCTTTTCCAAGCGATAGGAAAATTCAATCAATTAATGTTCCAATTGAAGGATTCGGTCAGAGACAGTCTTGATACTGCGGTGATAAAAGCTCAATTAGAGTCCTTTTCCAAGCGATAGGAAAATTCAATCAATTAATGTTCCAATTGAAGGGTTCGGTCAGAGACAGTCTTGATACTGCAGTGATACAAGCTCAATTAGAGTCCTTTCCAAGCAATAGGAAAATTCAATCAATTAATGTTCCAATTGAAGGATTCGGCCAGAGAGTCTCGTAGTGCAGTGATAGAAGCCCAAATTAGCAGCTTTTTGTTGTAATAAAAAATGTCTGATTGCATGAACTTTTGGAATGGCCCTCGTACATGCAAATGCAGCCAGAGGGGGTTTGAAGCAGCCTTTGCAAACCCCAGATAGTCTCTTGTGATGGCTTTAACTCTGCCAAAGCCGGTCCCAAGCCCGGTAGCAAAAAGAGGAGGGTTGTAACTGTTTTTGAATGCTCATTAGTAATGAGTGAAATTTACATGCTCCCAAGTGAATGCCTATGACCAGCTGTGCAGACTAAAGCAAGCCAACAAGTGGTAAGATTGCCACCAATGAAATGTTCGTAACAGAATTTGTGCAATGGTACCATCTTGTTGGTGAAGCCTTCTGCAAAAGCGCCACTGATGCCTCTTGGTATTATAGCCAACTGTTCTGCCAATGAGTAACATTTTTTTCTGCTGTTGCTGCTTTTGCAGCCGTTGCAGGGCGTACTGCTTGCCGTGCAATACCTGGAGCCCCCCCCCCCCGGCTACAGAAGTAGCACGCTATTGCTCTGAAAGATGGCAAGCATGGTTAAATAGCATATGTTTGATTTATACATAATACCAGAATAAAAAATAGAATTAATTATTAAATTCTATTCTATTTATAAATTAATTAATAAACGAATTAAGAATTATTTTCATAAAGGATTCGTCCCTTGCTCATTGGCCGCCCCGAAGGGGGGGCACTAGATTGCTAGTATGTAACTATTAATCTTAAAATATTAGGTATTTACATAAAGTGTAACTTATGTAAATAATAATAATAAATATGAATATTCTATTCTAATTCTATTCTAATATAAATATTAATATTAATATTTATTATTATTAATTCATGCGAAATATGAATTTAGTAATTCATATTATTCATTGAATATTAAATATAAAAATATAATAATAAATATGTAAATTTGTTATATAAATCACATAAAGTGTTAAGAACTTCCAAGATAACTATTATAAGATCTTAACAAAGATCTAACAGTTTGTTTAATATTTATTCTATTTTTGTAAGACTTTTACCTAATATACCTATAATATACCTAATATACCAAATGTAACATGATAGGACCCTATTATGGAATGACTATATAAGTTTAATTTATAGGCCTAGTTTATTCAATTTATTTAATTTAATATTTAATAAGTTTATTTAATTTATAGTTTAATATATAACTTATGAGTATTCAATATTTGCAAAAATAATAATATATTTTAAACCAAACTTAAAGAATCTTTTATTAAATAGATTAAATTAATTCTTTTTATAGCTAATATATATAGTCATTCCATAAGAGGATCCCATCATGTTTTTGAACATTAAGCACTTGTAACTTTTAAACCATAATAGATAGGACAAAGCTGCAAAAAGCAATCTGAACTAAAGTTTTAAATGTTTAAAGTTCAAAATATGGGCCCTATTGTGGAATGACCCAATATTGATATGTTTATTTCTAAATAGTTTTGTATTGTTATTGAGGTAGGCCTTATTTTAGCATTGTTCGTTTCCTAGAAAGTAGTATATTTGAAACTAGACTATTTTGTTTTAATACGTATAATATTAGTAATATTGTGAATATTTTAAATATTATGAAATTTTATTTGTTTAAAAGACCAAATCGAGAGGAGTATAAATACACGAGGCAAATAAGAAGGAGAGCAACTTGTTCAACTTGCGCCTCACTGGCTTCAAGCTTAAAACTGTTCTAGTATATTGCTCAATACTTACTGACTTAGTTATTTTAGAAAGCATCAGAAGCCCCAAGATTGGGAGAGTTCAACCCGTTCTCAGAGAATGAGACAACCAGATCTAGGATCTGAGAAATCGCCTTTAGGAGGCAGAGATCCTACCACAGGGTAGAGAAGCCCAGACTCAGAGTCTGAGAAACCCGCCTTAGGGCAGGATACCCAGCAAATAAGCTGTGACCCTCTGATCCCGGGAACACCCAGGACTGAGAATAATATCTTTAGAGGAGTATAGGAATAGGATAGACAGTGCCTAAAAAGACCGCTCAGGCCAGAAAGTACAATAGAAGTATAGACACTACCAGTAAAAGTACATATGCTACCAATAAAAGTACATATGCTACCAATAGAAGTACAGACGCTACCAATAGAAGTATATACGCTACTAGTAAAAGGCAAGTAATAACCAGCAATATTAACAAGAAGGAATAACCCCTGCAACAGCTTGGTGGCAGCAAGTAAGGCTAAACAAAAGAATAAATAAGAGCCCTGGGACATTATTATTTAATAAATGACTAGGCCCTAAGTCTAATGATTAGCACCTTTTTTTACTAAAATTAAAAACAGCATTTTTGCTTTGTTTTAGCCTAGAGCTTAAACTTATACCTAGTAGTTTTTAAGAAATTAATTTAGTGTCCAACTAAAAAATAAATAATTTTCTATAGTATAGGCTATGTACTAGGTGTATTACTAAAAATGAATAATAAACTAAACATTTAGGCCTAGTTTAGTGCTCTGCACTGCCCTTTTGGTTTCATTAGAAAGAGCATAGGCCTAGGCCTATGGGTATGGCAATGCTGTTGCCTGTTATATATAATAAACATTAGTTTCTTAGACTTTGTATATATAATACAAGGTATATATATAGCTAACCAAGCCAATTTATGGTCTAGCTAGGTTAGGTAACATGTCACATGATTGGGTAGCCAAAGTATACTGCAAATTTGAATTTGATCAATTAAGCACAAAGTAAAAATTATATTTGTTGTAGGCCTACACTAGGACAGGTCAAAAATTGAAAAAAATGAAAAATAAAACAGCAAATAAAAACTAGAAACAACAAGAAAAGCAAATATTTAATATTATAGGTTAGGGCCTAGGCCTATAAAAAAACAAAATCATAGGCCTAACATGTCAGTCATAGTCATAGACATAGACAAAGAAATAAAAAGAAACAATAAATTTTTTGAGGCAAAGACAAAAAAGTATTATAAAAAATCTTATTAAGCATTTTGTACAGTATTAGGCCTAAGATATTTATTACAGTTCATAGTTAATACTAGGCTTATTCCTTGAAAAGCAAAAAAATAACTATCATTGTTAGCTACTGCCTACTTGCTAACATTGCTATTTGCTTGCATTTGCTAGCATAGCTAGGCCTACTCTGTCTAGTCCTAGTCTAGTCCTAGGCCTACTCATACCTAGTTAGAGGTTGGCAGGATCAAAATTTTAGGGATTGGATAGGATTGAGATTCCAGTGTTGGGTGGGATTTAGGATCCAATCTACATTTAATTCTACCATTAATTGATCCATAGATGTTAATTAAAAATCTATTTACTTATATTTACTTTATTTTACATGCATATTTTATTTGTGTGGTTGTGGCGTCATCGACATCATTATGTCATTTGTATATTACAGTGCTTCTTTAATACTCTTAAGAAAAATATTATAATAATGTACCGTCACTTCACTATACCATAATTGTTTGATTTGAATGCCACCAAATTGTACCTACATCGAAATTCGCATTCGTAGTAGTAGTAGTAAGTTTGGCTCAGGCAAGAAGCCTGTTTGGCCAGTATATGTCAGTGCATTTAATATTAATATTATTTCGATAGAATGGGATCTATGCGGCGAGTTTTACAATAATATAGTATTTGAAAGGGCGCCAATTTTTTTTTCTTCTTCTACGAAACTTCAAAAATCTTTAACGGCAAACAAAGCAAAAAGTATTTAAGTAAGGAATTAAAAGACAAGTATGGTGTCACTTGAATCCGTAGGTGATAAAAATAAGTTTATATGTATTAATCAGACAAAAAAATCAGATGAAAGGATTGCTGGCAATTCGGCCAAAGCTGTTGATAAAATTGATAATTTGGTTTCAATATTTTTTAGTATTAATGAGAGATTCAATTTACTGAAGTAATTCAATTTATTGAAATTATTGAAGCGTATACATAAACAAGTAAGTCGAAACTTATTATTAAATTTTTTGTTTAACTTCTAAATACTGTACGCATCTCTTAACTCTGGCCATGGTTGATTACACAGTCTGCTCTCTCAATCGGTTGTCAATCTTCTTGAGGTTGATCTCGCATTCTTGGGCTGCTCAAGGTTAAATCGAAAGGAGTCCGCGTGGACGGACCGTCTGATTCTCCCTCAAACAGGGGCGTCGCCATGGATTTTTTTGGTGGAGGGGGGACAAAGCCAAGAATTCTACATGTGTACATGTAACACGACTAAATTCCTACATGTACATTATTTTCAGAATTGGTGTTGTCAGCACTCGTTTTGGCGCCGCAGGCACTCATTTTAGCGCCGCAGGCACTCATTTTAGCGCCACCGGCACTCATTAGCGCCACAGGCGCTACAGTATTTTGTCACCCATGCCGCAAATTATTGATTTCTATAACGGGTCACATGGTGGGGTGGGGGGACAAAGCATTGGCATGTCCCCCCAGATCTTTTAGATCTTTTACTGGGGGGGGGGGGCCGGAACATGGTCCCCCCTGTCCGCCCGTTGGCGACGCCCCTGCCCTCTCAGAGTTCGCCCAGATTCGTGTCGCGTGCCGATCTTTTTTTTAACTTCGTGGCTGTTTGACTTGGGCCTATTGAGCCTCAGCTGCCTGAGCGCCTGTTCCTACTGCCGGCTAACCGGGAGTTCGCCAGCCTGCCAGCCGGTTTAAAGTTCAGCCCGCCCAAGAATGCAGCCGCGATTCAGCAGTGCCTCATATCGAAGGACCGAATCCGATTGGGTGAAGGGGCCGCCGTCGCCGCCAATCTTAGCAACATTTCAACAACAGCAGAGTCGGCGCCGGTTTTTAAAAGTACACCAGCCGTTAAAAGTACATCGGCTGTTACAGTGTACCCGTCGACTAATTTTAGGCTTGTTTCGCTGATTCAAAATACGCAAGTCAACATGTCGAGTGACATTGGAGCGAATGCCACCAGCACACCATCGCCTACAAAGCATCCAAGGGTATGGCTGCGGCGACGGGATGCTGCTGTGAGGGCTGTCTGAAGGTCCATGGTCCTTAACCACTTTGGACCCAACATGCTTAAGAAGCAGCGGACAAAAGCCACCAGAACCGATGGCTTTGGACGGGTGGGAGATGCGAATGGCCCGGCTGACCTCTTCTGTGGAGAATGTCGGGACCGACTCGCTCGGCGTGTTAGCGATTTTACGTTTAACTGATCGCATCATAGGATTCGTCCGGTGCAGACGAGGACAGTTTGGCACAGGGTTGCGTTCACTGTCGCCGCGGCCAGAAGTAGGAGGCGTTTGAGCGAATCGGCAAGCCAGTCTAATCCGCCCGACAAAAAACAACAACAAACAGTTACAAACTGAACTGAGCTAGATGGGAGTTGAGATCCATTTGCAACCCCATATAAGTTGACACTTCCACCACTTGTAGGCAGATCTCAGGCGCTGTGCAGCATTGTCACTGGGGTTGATGATGTCGACAGCGGACGCTTGAGGCGGTCATGGTGCACCACCAGCCTGCGCCTGCGGTCCATTCGTCTTTTGTGCGGTAGGTGTCTTGCTTGACCGGTCTTAAAACTCGGTGCGGCCCTTTCCACGTGTCGCTAAAGGCTCATTCACACCGCAATCAAATGAAAGACCAAATCACACGACTCGTTTGACCACACAGAATTTCTAACTTTTTCTGTGATCACTTGAAATCTCAGCTAACTTAGAAAATTTTCAAATTCAATAACGCGAGGGCCAGTTGATCAACTAAACGCTGTACATTGGTCGCTTGCCTCTTACACAGCACCCCAAGTAGCGCAAGACACAAAATTCAACTCAAGCCACTCTATTTCAACAACTCTGCGTCTAGTCTGACTGTCGTTTCAAAATTGATTGGTCATCACACCAGTCAGGTTATTAACCTGGTGTCAGGTTATTTATTATTTTCCATGAGCCAGTTGTCGGCAAACTCCGGCCCGCAGGCCACATATGCGGCCCGCAAAGCCTCTTCATCCGGCCCTCGCGGTTCTTTGAAACTGCACAATAGCATTCCGGCCCGCTCGATGTTTGTCTCTTCTCAGCGCTCTTCTCTCCCCTCTTCTTTTCTCCTCTCTCCTCTCCTCACTCTTTCCTACTCTCCCTCTCGCTTCTTTTTTCTACTCTCCTAACCAATTTCATCTCTCCTCTTCTCTCTCCTCATTGCTCCTTTATTCCCTCGCCTCTCCCTTCTCCTATCCCCCTTCTTTTTTTTATTCCCTCTCGTCACCTCCTTCCTCTGGACCGCAGTCATGCTCTAGGTTCTTTATCTGGCCCTTGGGGTAAAAAAGTTTGCCGACCACTGCTCTAGGTTCTTTATCTGGCCCTTGGGGTAAAAAAGTTTGCCGACCACTGCTCTAGGTTCTTTATCTGGCCCTTGGGGTAAAAAAGTTTGCCGACCCCTGCTCTAGGTTCTTTATCTGGCCCTTCGGGTAAAAAAGTTTGCCGACCCCTGCTCTAAGGTTCTTTATCTGGCCCTTGGGGTAAAAAAGTTTGCCGACCCCTGCTCTAAGGTTCTTTATCTGGCCCTTCGGGTAAAAAAGTTTGCCGACCCCTGCTCTAAGGTTCTTTATCTGGCCCTTCGGGTAAAAAAGTTTGCCGACCCCTGCTCTAAGGTTCTTTATCTGGCCCTTCGGGTAAAAAAAGTTCGCCGACCCCTGCTCTAAGGTTCTTTATCTGGCCCTTCGGGTAAAAAAAGTTCGCCGACCCCTGCTCTAAGGTTCTTTATCTGGCCCTTCGGGTAAAAAAAGTTCGCCGACCCCTGACATAAGCGAAATGAGCAAGCTTGAAAAAAGCAGCGCCTGTTGGTTGCCGCTGAAACCCCTGGTAAACAAAGTGCTAGAAAATCCTGTTCTATACGACCTTCGGCACCCTGACAATCGAAATAACAGGAAAAAGGACGATCGGAAAATTGTAGATGCTAGGTTTTTTGTTAGCTCGCGCCAGTTATATCAATAAGAGCGCTGGCCTTTTCTCAAACGTGCTGAAAATATGTAAGATTTTGGGCTCAGCTGGAGATATGTGCGCACAGTATTGCTCGCGCAACATTTTGGAAAACTTGCGTCACCCTCCTCTACACCCCAGCCCACTCATTCTCCTCAGTATATGTCAGTTGATTGCGTGAAAAACTGAGGTGATTGTCAAAGATTCGTTATTTAGAGATCTCCAAGCCTAGTAGGCTACTAGAAGTAGTAAGATAAAAAACATGAATACTATTAAAAAACTAACATGCGTCATACTCTATTTTCAGTAATACATGCAATATCACGTAAACAGCGAGTGATCATTCCATAGTCCAAAAAACCGGTTTTCAAAATGTCCTTCCAAATATGGTAAATGTCAATTTTAAAAATGCGAACCAAGCTTCACCCCTTTTTCTATGTAAAACCCCACCGGTCAAGAGACAAAGTCCATCTTTTGATTCTTATCAATAAAACCGATTTGAAGCTCAAGGTCGAATGAACTCGCTGAAACCTCAGACTCGGAGCAGCCTTAAGAGATCTTAGGCTTAGCCAGAGCTACCAAGCAAGGCTATATCTCTGAGAGAGGCAAACACCAATTGGTAAGCCTTTGTTAGAGTCTTTGTTATTTGAGTCTTTGTTATTCGATTATTGAGAGCTGTATCATTGCCGGCCGTTACTGATCAGTCGATTTATTGAGTTATTGAATTTGAGGCCTCCCTATTCCTAAGGGATTGGATAGGATCTGCGGACCGATTCCGATACTCTTAGTCGATTACTGATTGATTGATTTTGGTACCCTAGAGTAACCGATAGGAGCACACGACTCCGATTCCGTTATTTCTAGAAGAAGACGCCCTTTCGGAGGACCTCGTTATTGTTATAGAGTTGACTTTGTTATTAGGGCGCATCTTTGCACCCGAGGAATATATCGATTTCTGCACTCGAGGAATATATTGATTTCTGCACTCGAGGAATATATCGATTTCTGCACTCGAGGAATATATTGATTTCTGCACTCGAGGAATATATCGATTTCTGCACTCGAGGAATATATCGATTTCTGCACTCGAGGAATATATCGATTTCTGCACTCGAGGAATATATCGATTTCTGCATTCGAGGAATATATTGACGTCGATGGACTAAGTTATTAAGTTCTCATATTCGGCCGATTCTAGAATTCAAGAAGACTACTGCGGAGGAAGAATATTTGAGGAGACGAGCTCAGTAAGTGAACACTGAACTTTGTTCCCAGGCTTAGGGTCTGGAAGTGGGAGTTCGTGCGTTTAGACACTGGATTAAATTCTCTCTCTCTTCTCTTTCTCTCTCTCTCTTTCCCTCTCTCTAGTGGTGTGCTAAAGCGAACTCCTCAGTTAATTATCAAAAGAAATTTTGTGTGATCACTCGAAAATTGGCCTCATTTGATGGCGGTGTGAATGAGCCTTAAGGCACCGCGCCTGGTCGCGCTTCATGATGGAGCTGTGGAGCATTACGATCTGGCCCTCCTCGAACGGTACTAACCGGCAGTCCTGGTTGGCGTCATGCCTATTTGTGTATATTTTAATAATATTTCAATGACAATTTTGCGCTTAATTCACACACTCCAAAAAGAATTAAAATGAAAGCTACACTATTGTCAACCGAAAGGCAGTTTGTTACTCCATTCACCAATCTAATTCGATAAATCAAAAACTGGCAATCCGCTGAATGAAGCGCGATGAGCCACAGCCTTCTTCCAATGCTTTGATTGAGATGCTTTCCGTTTATAGGTGTATTATAATTCGTGCAACACATTTTTTTTCTCGTAACACTTAGATTATCCAGGGTAGGTTATCGCAAAGCGAGAATAATTATGCTTTGCGATGTCCCCCGGACAAATTAAGACCCCGGTGAACAGAAAGCCTAACATGCCGGCGTCTCTTCGTACATGACTTTCAAACGCTGAGGGCTTTCCTGGATTTTGTGATCAGGCTTTCCAAGAATATTCTCATCGACGCAGCTCCGACGATGGCGCAGCCTTTGACTACTGCAATGTACTCGTAGTGGCCAATGAGTTGTCATTGGAATCAATAGTTGAATGGAATTCGATTAAGGGCATGACGGTGGCGACTTAGGCATTGGTGATGGCTGTGAGTCTGAAGAACTATTGGAAGTTGCCATTGGGTGAAGCGTACCGTATAGATAAAAAAGTCAAATCAAAAATGAGCAAACGACAAACTGACAACGGCCCCTGAAATCCCTCATCTTCACTGGCGGCGGGTCCATCGCCTCTCTGGCTACCGGTATTGCATTGAGTCCGGAGCAACAACCCTTTCCCAGCAACACTAGCACTTGCTCTAACCAATCCTCCAGAATGAAGTTCTCGCCATCAGCTCCTGAGCCATTGAGCTTAGTATATTCTGGCTGGCTGCAAGGTTGTCTGGGAGGAGATCGGAGATGTCATTCCTTCAATCAACAATTAAAGCCGGTAATCCACTCCCTTGAACTTACAATCATCTGCTTATGCCTGCAAAGTGCCTCTGACAAAATATCTTTGGGGTTGAATTCTTAAACATTGGGGTCATCTCAGCAACTGTCTGGCTGATTGCTTGGTTAAGGCTGGCGCGACTGACATCTTTCACTGCATGACTAGGGCCCCACTTCCAACACCGCCGTTTTGCCACTCGGGATTAACTGGTACGCGGTGGGTGACAAGCAGGTCATGTCCAAGGCTATGCTCAGGCCATAGCCATTTCACTAGGCACATGTATATATCAAATCGCTACCTAGAGAAAAATTTCCAATGATGTGCGAACATTCTGCCTCTCCCGGTGTTGAGAATGCGGAGCACTTTGATTCATCTGTTTATCTGCGAATTAAGGCTCACCTAACTACCTAGGCTCAAATCCGGACCTACTTTTTCAGGACCGAGAATCTTTTCCAGATCCTCCCGTTACCTAAGTCCTACCGGACGAGCGACCATCACCTCCTGGACTCTCCATAGGTCCATAAATCAATCAAATAATTAATTAAAGTAACAAAAAATCAATCAACCAAAGGTGTAATCAATAAATAAATCAAAAAAGCAATTTATTTTCTAAGCAGTAAGTCTACGACGATCTTATTTCTTGACCCCGCGGCGGTACGAGCAAATTTTATTTGTTCTTAAAAAGGTCGTTTGTTCTAAAATAATGGTCAAATTTATCTATCAACGGAAAACGAATAAAGTCTATCAAATCGCAGTCTTGCAAAAATGCCAAAATCGCCGCCCTGAAGAGCCATCTTCAGTTCGAAGGCGAAGTCCCCGGCCGGTGTCAAACATCAGAACAGAATCCGCTGGGGACGGCTTTGGGTGGCCGATCCACCAGTAGCTGGAAGGCGGCAATGCACAGTTTTCGATTAATTGTGCAACAAGGACTATTTATTAGGTATAGTCATAAATGACACGAGTAACGCATTGCTAAACATGAGGCAATTCAGTATTTTAACATGAACTTACATATACAAGCCAAGCTGGACCTGCATTCCATTCTTTAACCATATAAACGTGCGGGATTGTTTAGCAGATCGATAAGCTCCTATCCAAGCCGCTTCGAGGCCTCTCACACAGTCCGTGCACTGATCCCAGTCCCGTTTGATGTTCCACTGCCTAGCACTGTAGTCCTGGAACCAGTTCAGCTCATTTTGGTCAGAGAACCACAGCAGGTCGGAGCCTGCATAGCGACTTTGACAGTCGGTCCTGGCTTCATCAAAGCTCCTACCCGTCGCTCCTCTGACCAGAAGGTAGCAGAATGCGCCGTTCTCGATCCATTCGGATGAAGGACAAGCTCCCTCGTACGGCGGCGTCGTTGTAGGCACGGAGGTGACGATGGAGCTGGTCTCCGGCTGAGTCGACGCGGACGGCGAACTCGCGGCTGTGCTTTCTCTGAACCGGAACTTGCAGATGTGCCACATCTTGGACCCGGCGGTCTCGCTCCTCACACTAAGATCGTTGCTGTTTCCTGTGTCGTACAGCGAGCCGAAGTCGTTCGGAGTCGCTCTGGGGTGACCGGTGAACCACCGTCTGAAACAAACAAGGATTTCAGATAGTCATGCTGCTATTGAAGCAAGGGGAATGAGAAACTGTTATTAGCTAGAGTCACTGACACTGCAGACTGATCGATGCCGGTCTTTGCTCCCCAAGTCCACACGTCTCCGGTTCTTCTCAGCGACATCCAAGCTGTAGCATCGGACTGGCAGTCCTTGCACTCAGACCAGTCTCTCTTCAGGTTCCATGTCGACTTTGAGTTGTCCATGACCCATGCGGCCTCCTCTGCCGTCTCGATCCACAAGAGTCCGGCCTCAGAGCTCCGAGCTGAGCAGTCTGCCTCGGCCTCATCGACGCTCCGACCGGACTCGCCCTTGACCAGCAGGTAGCAGGAGTCGCCCTGCTCGGTCCAGTATCGAGTTGGACACGGACCGAGGTACGGAGGCAGCGTTGTAGTCGGCATTGGGGTGGTGGTTGTGGGTTCTTTGTGCTGCACTTTGCAGAAGTGCCAGAACTTTCTGTTGGCCTCTCTGGTGTCAGTCCGGTACCGGATGCTTGATCCGGTGTCGTATGCGATGACAAAGTCGGCCGGCGAGTCCTTCGGATGGCTGAGCCACCAGTCTCTATTTTTGAATGGATTTGAAAAGTGGGATCTCGTGTTCAGTAGCATTTTCGTCGCTTTGGACATCCCGCGTATAAATGTTTGTTACTAAAATATCTTTTCCGCATTTTGGTACATTTCTTTTTCTGCAAATGTTTCTAGCGATAGCAGTACGACACAATTTTTATTGCACGAAGGCTGCACTTCTGATGGACATCTTTACGAGCTAGATGCACCAGATGGACATCATCAGATGTACCAGGTGTACATCATTAAGATGGACATCATTAAGATGGACATCATTAAGATGGACATCATTAAGATGGACATCATTAAGATGGAAATCATCAGATGTACCAGACGGACATCATTAGTTGCACCAGATTTACATCTTTTTAAGAGCGCGTGCCTACATCTGTCTTTAAAGCATACAAGGCACTTTAATATATCCAAAACATTTTCTCAGTCCATTAATGAATACAAATTTGGCACTTGAGTTTACCTGATTTTAAATAAAAAAGATATGCTCTAAAGTTTCTCCGTCAATTTTACCCAATGTGTCGCTTAAAAATGAATGAATGTTAAAGCAGGTTCAACTCACAAGGTCAATTCGTTCGCCAGTCCGGTCTTCAGCCACTTAAACTCGCCGGTAGCCACATCCCTGTACAACCCGATCCAAGCCGCTTCGAGGCCTCTCACACAGTCTGTGCAATTGGCCCAGTCCCGTTTGATGTTCCACTGCCTGGCACTGTAGTCCTGGAACCAGTTCAGCTCATTTTGGTCAGAGAACCACAGCAGGTCGGAGCCTGCATCGCGACTTTGACAGTCGGTCCTGGCTTCATCAAAGCTCCTACCCGTCGCTCCTCTGACCAGAAGGTAGCAGAATGCGCCGTTCTCGATCCATTCGGATGAAGGACAAGCTCCCTCGTACGGCGGCGTCGTTGTAGGCACGGAGGTGACGATGGAGCTGGTCTCCGGCTGAGTCGACGCGGACGGCGAACTCGCGGCTGTGCTTTCTCTGAACCGGAGCTTGCAGATGTGCCACATCTTGGACCCGGCGGTCTCGCTCCTCACACTAAGATCGTTGCTGTTTCCTGTGTCGTACAGCGAGCCGAAGTCGTTCGGAGTCGCTCTGGGGTGACCGGTGAACCACCGTCTGAAATAAACAAGGATTTCAGATAGTCATACTGCTATTGAAGCAAGGGGAATGAGAAACTGTTATTAGCTAGAGTCACTGACACTGCAGACTGATCGATGCCGGTCTTTGCTCCCCAAGTCCACACGTCTCCGGTTCTCCTCAGCGACATCCAAGCTGTAGCGGCGGACTGGCAGTCCTTGCACTCAGACCAGTCTCTCTTCAGGTTCCATGTCGACTTTGAGTTGTCCATGACCCAGGCGGCCTCCTCTGCCGTCTCGATCCACAAGAGTCCGGCCTCAGAGCTCCGAGCTGAGCAGTCTGCCTCGGCCTCATCGACGCTCCGACCGGACTCGCCCTTGACCAGCAGGTAGCAGGAGTCGCCCTGCTCGGTCCAGTATCGCGTTGGACACGGACCGAGGTACGGAGGCAGCGTTGTAGTCGGCATTGGGGTGTTGGTTGTGGGTTCTTTGTGCTGCACTTTGCAAAAGTGCCAGAACTTTCTGTTGGCCTCTCTGGTGTCAGTCCGGTACCGGATGCTGGATCCAGTATCGTCTGCTAGGACGTAATCTAGCGGCGTGTCCTTTGGCTGGCCAAAGTACCAATTCCTGAAAGAATCGTAAAAGCTTGCATTTACGCCAAGGTTTACGTAGATTGCTAGTTTCAGTCTTAACTGGAAAAGCAAAAATGAGAATTTACTTAACATTTCGCCGTCTTTAGTTATTATTTTTGCATTTTTTGCGAATGCTGTTACAGCTAGGACACCTACTATTCATTTCATTCATTTAACAACTTACAAATTGATTTCCACCGCTTGGCTGTCCTTAATCCAACGGAAAATTCCCAAATCGTCTCTGTAGGCACCGATCCAGGCGGCTTCCGTACGTCTGTCACAGTCGGTGCAGTGCGCCCAGTTCTTCTTAATGTTCCACGCCCTGGCCTGGTAGTCCTCGAACCAGCTCAGCTCGCTGTTTGTTGAGATCCACAGCGAATCGGCGCCGTTCGCCCGACCCTGACAGTCCGTCCTGGCCTCGTCGAAGCTGCTACCGGTTGTGCCATTCACTAGCAGGTAGCAAAACGCTCCGTTCTCGATCCATTCGGATGACGGACAACTTTTCTGGCATGTTGCTAATTGCGGACTCATTGCAATAAGTATCATCATCTCAAGTGCTGTGCGGACAATTTCTTGTTGAACCATTGTAAGAGTAAGCGTACGCTTAACTGCTTGGCCTTGACGACTATCGCTGGAGTTATGCTAAGCAACACAATTAATCAACTAATTGTTTAAATGTCTTTCGTGCTACAGTCTCTTAGTACCAGCCAGCGTAATGATAAGAGATTGGAAAGATCAGGCCATTATCTTTGAATGCATGATTTTCGAGTTGCTAACGAAGGTAGTTACGCAGTTGGAGCGGAGTAACGGCTAAAGCAATTTAGACGAGCACTGACTAAAGCTTGACGAAAGGGCCTTCGCCTACTTGTTTTTGTTTGACTGCTCTGATGCATCGAATTATCGAACTAAAAATTTCAGTTTTTAAACTGTCTGTCTGCCTGTCTGTCTGCCTGCCTGTCTGTCTGTCTGTCTGTCTGTCTGTCTGCCTGCCTGTCTGTCTGTCTGTCTGTCTGTCTGTCTGTCTGTCTGCCTGCCTGTCTGTCTGTCTGTCTGTCTGTCTGTCTGTCTGTCTGTCTGTCTGTCTGTCTGTCTGTCTGCCTGCCTGCCTGTCTGGCTGTCTGTCTGCCTGCCTGCCTGTCTGTCTGTCTGTCTGTCTGCCTGCCTGCCTGTCTGTCTGTCTGCCTGCCTGCCTGTCTGTCTGTCTGTCTGTCTGTCTGTCTGTCTGTCTGTCTGTCTGTCTGTCTGTCTGTCTGTCTGTCTGTCTGTCTGTCTGTCTGTCTGTCTGTCTGTCTGTCTTTTATAACATCGCTGAAGACCAATTTTTAGGATTGCTAATTATTTTCAGTTTTATTAAGCATGCATAAACATTAAAATTATAAAACTCCAATCAACGCATGCTGTCATACTCAATCGAACGACACTCCGAGATCGGCCGGCCTGAAGTGCACTCCACCCGCCGTGAAATAGGCGTCCAGAGCCTCGTCAAGGTCGGCCAGCATTTGCACAGCGCAGGGCAGCACGCTCAGCAGACCGCCTAGCAGTGTCCGCTCCGAGGTGCTGATCCGTCTGTACAGGGCCTGGTGGCGCATCCGGCTCAGCGGGTTCGAGTCGGCCAGCGCCTCTCGAATCTCAGACATCAAGTTGTCAATCTCCAATCGTCGCTCAAGTTGCACGGGCGTCTCTCCGCCTACTCGAAGCTGTCTCAGCGGTTCCAACGCGCCGCTCTCCAAGGCGTCCGTTGCCATGCCAACCTGACTCAACGCGTCCAAATATTCGTCGGCGAAGCGCGCGTCCGGACACCGGGCAAGCTCCGGCCGGCCAGTGCGAAGCTGCCTAAACTCGGCCAGAGATTCAAGTGGGGCCAAGCGGCCTCCGCCGACTAGCAGTTTAGCGTAGTTGATGAGGCCAGTCAGGTTGGACTCGAAGTGCGACTCGAGCTGGCGGAGTCGGGGCAGCGAGCCGGCGGTGGGGTGCTGGAGCCGCGACAGCTGGAATTGCCGGGCCAGCCTGAGCATCCGGCAGCACTTCTCTGCGGGTCGGGGGAGACATGGGTCTTGGGAATGTCGGAACGGTTATCACAGATGTCGGAACTTGTACTAGAGATGTCGGAACGGCGGAACGATTATTACAGATGTCGGAACGGCTTTTACAGATGTCAGAACGGGTATTACAGATGTCGGAACGGGTATTACAGATGTCGGAACCGTTATTACAGATGTCGGAACGGTTATTACAGATGTCGGAACGGTTATTACAGATGTCGGAACGGCTTTTACAGATGTCGGAACGGTTATTACAGATGTCGGAACGGGTATTACAGATGTTGGAACGGTTTTTACAGATGTCAGAACGGGTGTTACAGATGTCGGGACGGGTATCAAAGATGTCGGAACGGTTATTACAGATGTCAGAACGGTTATTACAGATGTTGGAATGGGTATTACAGATGTCGAAACAGGTATTAGAGATGTCGGAACGGGTATTACAGATGTCGAAACGGTTTTTACAGATGTCAGAACGGGTATTACAGATGTCGGAACGGGTATTACAGATGTCGGAACGGGTATTAGAGATGTCGGAACGGGTATTAAAGATGTCGGAACGGTTATTACAGATGTCGGAACGGGTATTAAAGATGTCGGAACGGGTATTACAGATGTCGGAACGGGTATTAAAGATGTCGGAACGGTTATTACAGATGTCGGAACGGTTATTACAGATGTCGGAATGGGTATTACAGATGTCGAAACAGGTATTAGAGATGTCGGAACGGGTATTACAGATGTCGGAACGGGTATTAGAGATGTCGGAACGGGTATTACAGATGTCGGAACGGGTATTACAGATGTCGGAACGGTTATTACAGATGTCGGAACGGGTAATAGAGATGTCGGAACGGTTATTACAGATGTCGGAACGGGTATTAGAATAGACAGTAGGGGCGAGTGTAGCCAGGGTAGAAGATAGGCACAGGGATGTTCAAGTACAAACCATCGCTGCTCATGTCGAACTGCCAAGGCATTCTTCCGTCCTTCCATTCCTGCTCAACACAGTCGAGCTCTCCAGTCCAGTAGCGAACTTTCATATTGAGCTCTTTTAAGAGCAATTTTTTCAACGACACCGGATTAACGAAACAGTTGACTAATTCTCGTTCGAGTTGACCGGAGAGGGCATCGGAGCGCAGCTGCGTTAAACCGGACAGGTCCATTGGGCACAGGATGCAGAGACAGTCTGTAACAGAACCAGAGTAAAATTAGTTACTGGTCCTGTCTAACATGTACAGCTCGTGTCTAACAGGTACAGCTCCTGCCTAACATATACACCTCCTGTCTAACATGTACACCTCCTGTCTAACATGTACAGCTCCTGTCTAACATGATCAGCACCTGTCTAACATGTACAGCTCTTGTCTAACAGGTAAACTTCTGTCTAGTAGGTAAATCTCCTATCTAACAGGTAAATCTCCAGTCTAACAGGTAAATCTCCTATCCAACAGGTACATGTAGAACTCCTATCTAACAGGTAAATCTCCTATCTAACAGGTAAATCTCCTATCTAACAGGTAAATCTCCAGTCTAACAGGTAAATCTCCTATCCAACAGGTACATGTAGAACTCCTATCTAACAGGTAAATCTCCTATCTAACAGGTAAATCTCCTATCTAACAGATAGAACTCCTATCTAACAGGTAGAACTACTATCTAACAGGTAAATCTCCTATCTAACAGGTAAAATTCCTGTCTAACAGGTAAATCTCCTACCCAACAGGTACATGTAGAACTCCTATCCAACAGGTAAATCTCCTATCTAACAGGTAAATCTCCTATCTAACAGATAGAACTCCTATCTAACAGGTAGAACTACTATCTAACAGGTAAATCTCCTATCTAACAGGTAAAATTCCTGTCTAACAGGTAAATCTCCTACCCAACAGGTACATGTAGAACTCCTATCTAACAGGTAAATCTCCTATCTAACAGGTAAATCTCCTATCTAACAGATAGAACTCCTATCTAACAGGTAGAACTACTATCTAACAGGTAAATCTCCTATCTAACAGGTAAAATTCCTGTCTAACAGGTAAATCTCCTACCCAACAGGTACATGTAGAACTCCTATCCAACAGGTAAATCTCCTATCTAACAGGTAAATCTCCTATCTAACAGGTAAAATTCCTGTCTAACAGGTAAATCTCCTACCCAACAGGTACATGTAGAACTCCTATCCAACAGGTAAATCTCCTATCTAACAGGTAAATCTCCAGTCTAACAGGTAAATCTCCTATCTAACAGGTAAATCTCCAGTCTAACAGGTAAATCTCCTATCCAACAGGTACATGTAGAACTCCTATCTAACAGGTAAATCTCCTATCTAACAGGTAAATCTCCTATCTAACAGATAGAACTCCTATCTAACAGGTAGAACTACTATCTAACAGGTAAATCTCCTATCTAACAGGTAAAATTCCTGTCTAACAGGTAAATCTCCTACCCAACAGGTACATGTAGAACTCCTATCCAACAGGTAAATCTCCTATCTAACAGGTAAATCTCCTATCTAACAGGTAAAATTCCTGTCTAACAGGTAAATCTCCTACCCAACAGGTACATGTAGAACTCCTATCCAACAGGTAAATCTCCTATCTAACAGGTAAATCTCCAGTCTAACAGGTAAATCTCCTATCTAACAGGTAAATCTCCAGTCTAACAGGTAAATCTCCTATCCAACAGGTACATGTAGAACTCCTATCTAACAGGTAAATCTCCTATCTAACAGGTAAATCTCCTATCTAACAGATAGAACTCCTATCTAACAGGTAGAACTACTATCTAACAGGTAAATCTCCTATCTAACAGGTAAAATTCCTGTCTAACAGGTAAATCTCCTACCCAACAGGTACATGTAGAACTCCTATCCAACAGGTAAATCTCCTATCTAACAGGTAGAACTCCTATCTAACAGGTAGAACTCCTATCCAACAGGTAAATCTCCTATCTAACAGGTAAATCTCCTATCTAACAGGTAGAACTCCTATCTAACAGGTAAATCTCCTATCTAACAGGTAGAACTCCTATCTAACAGGTAAATCTCCTATCTAACAGGTAGAACTCCTATCTAACAGGTAAATCTCCTATCTAACAGGTTAATCTCCTATCTAACAGGTAAAATTCCTGTCTAACAGGTAAATCTTCTATCTAACAGGTATTCGACAAAAGTACATTCTGTCCAAGAAAACTACGCTCGTAAACTCTGCCGCACGCAAACCTGATACACAAAAAATGAAACCCGTAGGAAATGCTATGAAAGAAAGTTGAGACTTCAGTTTGTCGCAACCTCTCTAGTTGCGAAGATTAGATTTCTAAGAAAACACAGCGCAGTCAAACAGCAATACTTACAGTCAGCTGAGCACAGCCTGCAATACTGATTGCGTTTAATTTTGTACTGCTGTTTGCTAAAGATCCGAGTAGAAGAGATTAATTCAATTATAAGCCTAAAGCTTAGGCATCGGTCTTTATCGGCGAGAAAAGCTTAGCAATCTTTACTACCCAAAACAGAACGCTGCAGACTTGGCAGTCATGTATTTGACGGCAATCGGATAAGAGTCTAGCTCTCATGGCAACAATATTTAAAACAAGCAACTCTCTGTCTCACTGCCTCCATCTCAGTCCCTCTATCTCACTGGCTCTATCTCAGTCCCTCTATCTCAGTCCCTCTATCTCAGTCCCTCTATCTCAGTCTCTCTTTCTCACTGCCTCCATCTCAGTCCCTCTGTCTCACTGCCTCCATCTCAGTCCCTCTATCTCAGTCCCTCTATCTCAGTCCCTCTATCTCAGTCCCTCTATCTCAGTCCCTCTATCTCAGTCCCTCTATCTCAGTCCCTCTATCTCAGTCCCTCTATCTCAGTCCCTCTATCTCAGTCCCTCTATCTCAGTCCCTCTATCTCAGTCCCTCTATCTCAGTCCCTCTATCTCAGTCCCTCTATCTCAGTCCCTCTATCTCAGTCCCTCTATCTCAGTCCCTCTATCTCAGTCCCTCTATCTCAGTCCCTCTATCTCAGTCCCTCTATCTCAGTCCCTCTATCTCAGTCCCTCTATCTCAGTCCCTCTATCTCAGTCCCTCTATCTCAGTCCCTCTATCTCAGTCCCTCTATCTCAGTCCCTCTATCTCAGTCCCTCTATCTCAGTCCCTCTATCTCAGTCCCTCTATCTCAGTCCCTCTATCTCAGTCCCTCTATCTCAGTCCCTCTATCTCAGTCCCTCTATCTCAGTCCCTCTATCTCAGTCCCTCTATCTCAGTCCCTCTATCTCAGTCCCTCTATCTCAGTCCCTCTATCTCAGTCCCTCTATCTCAGTCCCTCTATCTCAGTCCCTCTATCTCAGTCCCTCTATCTCAGTCCCTCTATCTCAGTCCCTCTATCTCAGTCCCTCTATCTCAGTCCCTCTATCTCAGTCCCTCTATCTCAGTCCCTCTATCTCAGTCCCTCTATCTCAGTCCCTCTATCTCAGTCCCTCTATCTCAGTCCCTCTATCTCAGTCCCTCTACCTCAGTCCCTCTACCTCAGTCCCTCTATCTCAGTCCCTCTATCTCAGTCCCTCTACCTCAGTCCCTCTATCTCAGTCCCTCTATCTCAGTCCCTCTACCTCAGTCCCTCTATCTCAGTCCCTCTATCTCAGTCCCTCTACCTCAGTCCCTCTATCTCAGCCCCTCTATCTCAGTCCCTCTATCTCAGTGCCTCTATCTCACTGCCTCTATCTCAGTCCCTCTATCTCACTGCCTCTATCTCAGTCCCTCTATCTCACTGGCTCTATCTCATCCACGTTGTGCCTTTTAAAGCAAGCATCTCACCATCTGTGAACCCTTCAATGGTAGTTCGCAGCAGCAGTCCCCGCTTGCAGAAATATCTACGCAGCCGCAGCAGGTCAGACTTTTGCAGTAGAGCGGCGAATTTCTCAACCAAGCTGACCAGAAAGTACTGCCGGGAGCCCAGCTGCTCAGGGTACAGCGGCTTGGCGTCTATGATGTCCAGGTGGATGGCTATATCGCCTGGGAATCGCGGAGAAGGGTTGAGTTTCAGAAATGGTGATGTGAACAAAATGGATGGAAAATTTGGTTCAGTCAGACAGCTAAGCAGTGTTGCACTTCATGCAGCAAGAGAGCCCCTTTCTTGAAGAGAGGTTCTGATTTCTTAGAAAAGTTCGCACTAAGCACTAATTTCTTAGAAAGGAGCCAGTTCCTGGAAATATGTGTCAAAATCGCAGAAATAAATGCTGAATACTTTGAAAGAGGTGCTCAATTCGTGGAAACAGGTGCCACATTCTTGGAAAAAGGTTCTGATTTCTTGAAAAGAGGTACTGATTTCTTGGAAAGAGGTTCTGATTTCTTGGAAATAGGTACTGATTTCTTGGAAAGAGGTTCTGATTTCTTGGAAATAGGTACTGATTTCTTGGAAATAGGTGCTGATTTCTTGAAAAGAAGTACTGATTTCTTGGAAAGAGGTGCTGATTTCTTGGAAAGAGGTGCTGATTTCTTGGAAAGAGGTTCTGATTTCTTGGAAAGAGGTTCTGATTTCTTGGAAATAGGTTCTGATTTCTTGTAAATAGGTTCTGATTTCTTGAAATGAGACGCTGATTTCTTGGAAAGAAATGCTAATTTCTTGGAAGAAGCGCTGGTTTCATAGAAAGAGGTGTTCGGTTTCACCTTGGAATGAGCTTCTTTTTCATGGAAAGAGACATCACTTTATTAGAAATAGGTGCCCAATTCGTCAACTCGTCAACGTACGATGGTTGTCTCTGTCTTCAAAGATTCCTCTGATAATAGATAAAGATGCGCCTAATTCTTAGAAACAGCTTCTGTAGCTAGTTACAGTACTGTATTTTTTCAAACTATACTTACCTGGTTTTCTATTGTAGTGAGGCTGAGCGGACCAGGCCATCGTTGCTTGTATAAGACTTCTTCAATTTCTGCGTCTATCACAATATTGAATGGGTAGATACTCGTGAAGCTTATATACATGCGAGTGAAAGTGAAGCAATACAAGCACTCATTTTATTCACTCTTTCAACTCTTAACAAATTGTTTTATTGCATCGTGAGAATTTAGACTTGGCATGGCAAGAAATAAATAGAAGAAATGTTTACCACACAATTGTTAACATAGCTTACAATTAATTACAAGCACTTCTGCTTGCTTCTTTCTTTATTGTTAACAGCCAAGAGCTCTATAAACATATGTAACTTTGTATGCACTGCGCTTCTACAAACCAATAGATGTGGTAATAAAAATTGCTCAAAGCGGCCACACACGATGGTATTGTTCTGACTGCTTTGAGCTTTTTAAATGGAAGCAACCAGCACGATTGGAGTGCGATTCTGTGAATGGGGGTTGGAAGGCGCTTCTGTGAATGGGGGTTGAAGGGCGATTCTGTGAATGGGGTTGGAGGGCGGTTCTGTGAATGGGGTTGGAGAGATTCTGTGATGAGGTTAAAGAGATTCCGTGAATGGGTTGGAGGGACTCCGTGAATGGGTTGGAGAGACTCCGTGAATGGGGTTGGAGAAACTACATGAATGGGGTTGGAGAGAGACTCCGTGAATGGGCTTGGAGAGACTCCGTGAATGGGGTTGGAGAGACTCCATGAATGGGGTTGGAGAGACTCCGTGAATGGGTTGGAGAGACTCCGTGAATGGGGTTGGAGAAACTACATGAATGGGGTTGGAGAGAGACTCCGTGAATGGGCTTGGAGAGACTCCGTGAATGGGCTTGGAGAGACTCCGTGAATGGGGTTGGAGAGACTCCATGAATGGGGTTGAAGAGACTCCGTGAATGGGTTGGAGAGACTCCGTGAATGGGGTTGGAGAGACTCCGTGAATGGGCTTGGAGAGACTCCGTGAATGGGGTTGGAGAGACTCCATGAATGGGGTTGGAGAGACTCCATGAATGGGGTTGGAGAGACTCCGTGAATGGGTTGGAGAGACTCCGTGAATGGGTTGGAGAGACTCCGAGAATGGGGTTGGAGAGACTCCGTGAATGGGGTTGGAGAGACTCCGTGAATGGGGTTGGAGAGACTCCGTGAATGGGGTTGGAGAGACTCCGTGAATGGGGTTGGAGAGACTCCGTGAATGGGGTTGGAGAGACTCCGTGAATGGGGTTGGAGAGACTCCGTGAATGGGGTTGGAGAGACTCCGTGAATAGGTTGGAGGGACTCCGTGAATGGGGTTGGAGAGACTCCGTGAATGGGGTTGGAGAGACTCCGTGAATGGGGTTGGAGAGACTCCGTGAATAGGTTGGAGAGACTCCGTGAATGGGATTGGAGAGACTCCGTGAATAGGTTGGAGAGACTCCGTGAATGGGGTTGGAGAGACTCCGTGAATGGGGTTGGAGAGACTCCGTGAATAGGTTGGAGAGACTCCGTGAATGGGGTTGGAGAGAGACTCTGTGATGAGGTTGGAGAGAGATTCTGTGATGAGGTAGGAGAGAGATTTTGAGATGAGGTTGGTGGTTGATTGTGATGGAATAAAACCACAGCGATTTTCGGGATTGACCTAAATGAAGAATCTCTCAGCAAAACCAAATTAGAAATTGTTTTCTCACCTTGATAGTTCAGGCAATTACTAATACTTATGAATTTTCTCGAGTCCAATACGACCTCTCGCGTGTAGGTACAGTGGACAGTGTTTCCTTTTAATCTTCTGCCAGTCATGCAGTCAGCTGAGAGCAGTCGGCTTTATTGAATGGGCCGGTTTCAATCGCCCCTCCCATCCCCCGCTGGATCATGAGAAGCTGAGCAGAGCAGAGCAGTGATTTGTGCTCCGGTCGCATAGGCTGATTCTGTCCCTATAGCGGCACTGACAAAACCCCACTGCAAAAGTCCCAATAATCCTCCCCGTCCTTAGTAACTGCGGACCACGCAGAAAAGGATTGCTATTTTTTTAATAGCTTCATAATGAGGGCCAAGATGAGGAGTCGCTGATGAAGGAAGCTGGGAGGGAGAGAAAAGAGGTCTATGCAAGCTTTTGCTCTTGCTATTTTAAAAATAGAGATTTCATTTATTGCGGCTCATGCAATTGAATACCCTTTTCCACTCAGTGCACCTGCATGTTTACGGACGCACTTGATTTTGCTGAGTAAATAGCAGCTGGCAATGCTCTTTGACTGCAGTATCAAACTCACCCTTAGGATATGACCTCCCCAAACCTCACCCCTATGAAGACCTCCCCAAATCTCACCTCTAGGAGTGACCTCCCCAAATCTCACCCCTAGGAGTGAACTCTCAAATCTCACTATAGGAGTGACACCCCAAATCTCAATATAGGAGTGACCTCCTAAATCTCATCCCTAGGAGTGACCTTCCCAAATCTCACCCCTATGAAGACCTCCCCAAATCTCACCTCTAGGAGTGACCTCCCCAAATCTCACCCCTAGGAGTGAACTCTCAAATCTCACTATAGGAGTGACACCCCAAATCTCAATATAGGAGTGACCTCCTAAATCTCATCCCTAGGAGTGACCTTCCCAAATCTCACCCCTAGGAGTGACCTCCCCAAATCTCACCCCTAGGAGTGAACTCCCAAATCTCACTATAGGAGTGACACCCCAAATCTCAATATAGGAGTGACCTCCTAAATCTCATCCCTAGGAGTGACCTCCCCAAATCTCACCCCTAGGAGTGAACTCCCAAATCTCACTATAGGAGTGACACCCCAAATCTCAATATAGGAGTGACCTCCTAAATCTCATCCCTAGGAGTGACACCTCTAAATCTGGGTATAGAAGTGACACCCCCAAATCTCACCCCGGGAATGACCTCCCCAAATCTCACCTCTAGGAGTGACCTTCCCAAATCTCACCCCTAGGAGTGACCTCCTCAAATCTCACCCCTAGGAGTGACCTCCCCAAATCTCACCTCACCCCAGGAGTGACCTCCCCAAATCTCACCTCACCCCAGGAGTGACCTCCCCAAATCTCACCTCAGGAGTGAACTCCGAAAATCTCACCCCAGGAGTGACCTCCGAAAATCTCAGTACAAGAGTGACCTACCCAAATCTCACTATAGGAGTGACACCCTAAATCTCAATATAGGAGTGACCTCCCAAATCTCACCCCTAGGAGTGACCTCCCCAAATCTCACCCCTAGGAGTGACCTCCCCAAATCTCACCCCTAGAAGTGACCTCCCCAAAACTCACCTCACCCCAGGAGTGACCTCCCCAAATCTCACCTCACCCCAGGAGTGACCTTCCCAAATCTCACCTCAGGAGTGACCTCCGAAAATCTCACCCCAGGAGTGACCTCCGAAAATCTTACCCCAGGAGTGACCTCCGAAAATCTCAGTACAATAGTGACCTACCCAAATCTCACTATAGGAGTGACCTCCCAAATCTCATTCCTAGGAGTGACCTTCCCAAATCTCACCCCTAGGAGTGACCTCCCCAAATCTCACCCCTAGGAGTGACCTCCGAAAATCTCACCCCTAGGAGTGACCTCCCCAAATCTCACCTCACCCCAGGAGTGACCTCCCCAAATCTCACCCCAGGAGTGACCTCCCCAAATCTCACCTCACCCCAGGAGTGACCTCCCCAAATCTCACCCCAGGAGTGACCTCCGAAAATCTCACCCCAGGAGTGACCTCCGAAAATCTCAGTACAAGAGTGACCTACCCAAATCTCACAATAGGAGTGACACCTCTAAATCTGGGTATAGAAGTGACACCCCCAAATCTCACCCCGGGAGTGACCTTCCAAAATCTCACCCCAGGAGTGACCTCCCGATATCTCACTTCAGGAGTGACATCCTCAAATGTCACTATAGGAGTGACACTCCTAAATGTCAGTATAGTAGTGACACCCCCAACACTCACCCCAGTAGTGACACCTGCAAAAGAAAATAGTGAAACTACTTAATCAATAATATCATGTGGTTTACAATAAATGAAGTCACAAACTTCTCAAGGCTTTAAAAAGTTTTTAGACCTAAATAGATCGGCAAAACTTCAGTAGAAAAAATTATTTCCAAGGTAGCGAACGCTATATTTAGTTAAATTGTTTCTGAAATAATGACAGAGAAAAATCGCACTTATTTAACCAGATTGAACTTTTGATTAGTTAAAACAAATAATAAAAAATCAGATTCAAGGAACAAAAACACATGAAAAGCAATAGAGAATATCTTTGCTAATTAAATGAGACACAAATATTTCTGGCTTCGATTCGTTGCGAGATTTTAGGACTTTACCGGCAAAGAAGAATGAAACAAAAAAATTAAAGCAACGGTTGCGCTATCGGCGCAGTTGCATTGTAAACTGAAAAATTGACGAATCGCGCCAGTTGAAACTAGAAAATTGGAAATGAGAGATGGAGAGGAGAGTGAAGTGGAGAGGCGGTGAAGAGAGGAAGAAGAGGAGAGGAGAGGAGGGGAGAGAAGAGAAGAGTAGAGAGAGGAGAGGAGAGAGGAGAGGAGAGGAGAGGAGAGGAGAGGAGAGGAGAGAGGAGAGAAGAGGAGGGGGAGGAGAGGAGAGGAGAGGAGAGGAGGGGGAGGAGAGGAGAGGAGAGAGGAGAGGAGAGGAGAGAGGAGGAGAGAGGAGAGAGGAGAGGAGAGGAGAGGAGAGGAGAGGAGAGGAGGGGGGAGGAGAGGAGAGGAGAGGAGAGGAGAGGAGGGAAGAGAGGAGAGGAGAGGAGAGGAGAGAGGAGGAGAGAGGAGAGAGGAGAGGAGAGGAGGGGGGAGGAGAGGAGAGGAGAGGAGAGGGGAGGAGAGGAGAGGAGAGAGGAGAGGAGAGGAGAGAGGAGGAGAGAGGAGAGAGGAGAGGAGAGGTGAGGAGAGGGGATGAGAGAGGAGAGAAGAGGTGGGGGAGGAGAGGAGAGGAGAGGAGAGGAGGGGGGAGGAGAGGAGAGGAGAGAGGAGAGGAGAGGAGAGAGGAGGAGAGAGGAGAGAGGAGAGGAGAGGAGAGGAGAGGAGAGGAGAGGAGAGGAGGGGGGAGGAGAGGAGAGGAGAGGAGAGGAGAGGAGGGAAGAGAGGAGAGGAGAGGAGAGGAGAGAGGAGGAGAGAGGAGAGAGGAGAGGAGAGGAGGGGGAGGAGAGGAGAGGAGAGGAGAGGGGAGGAGAGGAGAGGAGAGAGGAGAGGAGAGGAGAGAGGAGGAGAGAGGAGAGAGGAGAGGAGAGGAGGGGGAGGAGAGGAGAGGAGAGGAGAGGAGAGGAGAGGAGAGGAGAGGAGGGAGAGGAGAGGAGAGAGGGGAGAGGAGAGGAGGGGAGAGTAGAGGAGGGAAGAGAGGAGAGGAGAGGAGGGGAGAGGAGAGGAGGGAAGAGAGGAGAGGAGGGGAGAGGAGAGGAGAGGAGAGGAGAGGAGAGGAGGGAAGAGAGGAGAGGAGAGGAGAGGAGAGAGGAGGAGAGAGGAGAGAGGAGAGGAGAGGAGGGGGGAGAGAGGAGAGGAGAGAGAGGAGAGGGGAGGAGAGGAGAGAGAGAGGAGAGGAGAGGAGAGAGGAGGAGAGAGGAGAGAGGAGAGGAGAGGAGGGGGAGGAGAGGAGAGGAGAGGAGAGGAGAGGAGAGGAGAGGAGAGGAGGGGAGAGGAGAGGAGGGGAGAGGAGAGGAGGGGAGAGTAGAGGAGGGAAGAGAGGAGAGGAGAGGAGGGGAGAGGAGAGGAGGGAAGAGAGGAGAGGAGGGGAGAGGAGAGAGGAGAGGAGGGGAGAGTAGAGGAGGGAAGAGAGGAGAGAGGAGAGGAGAAAGAAAAGAGAGACAGAGTGTTTTAAGCATAGAAGTCATAAGATAGAGCCTTATAGCAGACAATGCAGTCGCGGAGGCAGCTCAATAATGTGCAGCATATATGAAAGCTGATAAAAAGCATCTACTCGTAAAAGTGCATCTAGTCTAGATCCGGTTTTGCTAAAAAAAGCCGAACATTTCGGTGAATTTTCGGATAAGCAAAAAAGATCAGAGAAAGAAAACGATTTCGTTGAACGAGCACAGCTACCTTGAATAAAGGTACCCGCAAGAAAGTCTGACTAAATATTCAGTTAGCGCATACGCTGGTGTATCAACGGAATGGACTTTTCTAATAACATTAAAATTAATAAAGTATGCGCTTGTAAGCCTACTCATAGTAACACTATTGGGACGACGCAAGATAAATCAGTAGTATTGGAGGATTTGTACGACCGAAAAAATATTCTAAGAAAATCTCTAACAGTACAAAAGGAATCAAAGACTAATAAAGAAGTTCATAGTAAAACTAGGAGGAAATTTTATGATAAATTACGGTAGGAAAGTGTGTTTAATCTATAGGAGCCATTGCTCTGTCACATAAAAACTCTGAAAATACAATATTAGACGTTAATTATGACAAATAAAAACATAAGGCATCAATAATCTCACCCTCACAAGATAGATGCATGGATAATCTCACCCTCACAAGATAGATGCATGGATAATCTCACCCTCACAAGATATATGCATAGATAATCTTACCCTCACCAGTTAGACATGGATAATCTTACTCTCACAAGATATATGCATAGATAATCTTACCCTCACAAGATAGATTCATGGATAATCTCACCCTCACAAGATAGAGACAAGCATAATCTCACCCTCACAAGATAGAGACATGCATAATCTCACCCTCACAAGATAGAGGCATGGATAATCTCACCCTCAAAAGTTAGCAAAGTCCAACAAGTAGGCATTAATTTTAATCGGCGCTCAAAACAAAGTCAACTCAGCTCCATAATGGGAGCGCTCTCCAACCAGAGCTTGTGTGTGAACTGGTAGAGCTTCTCAGAAACAGACACCTTGTAAGGCGTGGGATTGAGAAACCTCTTGTGATCCGTGCGCAGAGTCACAAGGGAAGCGGCGGCGTGCTCTCGGATGGACTCCAGATTGGGAAGTTCCGACATCACCTGTGGTTCGGGTGTTGATGCGGGGCTTGTGATGTAGATGCGATTTTGGGGATTTCGAACTCAATCTATGGGATTGGGATTCTAATGTCTGGGATTGGGATTCTAATCTATGGAATTGGGATTCTAATCTATGGGATTGGGATTCTATCTATGGGATTGAGATTCTAATGTATGGGATTGGGATTCTAATGTATCGGATTGGGATTCTAATCTATGGGATTGGAATTCTAATCTATGGGATTGGAATTCTAATCTATGGGATTGGAATTCTAATGTATCGGATTGGGATTCTAATCTATGGGATTGGGATTCTAATGTATGGTATTGGAATTCTAACCAATAGAATTGGGATTCTGGAAAGTGACAGGGATAACTTTTTTCACCTTGCCCTCGTGCCAGTAGCACCTGTGCAGCTCTTCAACCCGAGAGGGTGTCACGTAGACTCGCTTGGATGGCTGTGAAGTGGTACAAATTTGGCAGAATAAGATACTGCAAAGACAGCAATACTATAATACATCTGACAAAAATCTATCTCAAACAATTCCTAACTAAATCACGACGCCAAATAATAAAATATCACACTTATTCATTACCAGACACTAATCCATCATCTGACACTAATCCATTACTAGACACTAATCCATTACTACACACTAATCCATTACTAGACACTAATCCATTATCAGACACTAATCCATTATCAGACACTAATCCATTACTAGACACTAATCCATTATCAGACACTAATCCATTATCAGACACTAATTCATTACCAGACACTAATCCATTACCAGACACTAATCCATTATCAGACACTAATCCATTACTAGACACTAATCCATTACTAGACACTAATCCATTATCAGACACTAATCCATTACTAGACACTAATCCATTATCAGACACTAATCCATTACTAGACACTAATCCATTACCAGACACTAATCCATTATCAGACACTAATCCATTACCACACACTAATCCATTATCAGACACTAATCCATTACTAGACACTAATCCATTACCAGACACTAATCCATTATCAGACACTAATCCATTACCAGACACTAATCCATTACTAGACACTAATCCATTATCAGACACTAATCCACTACTAGACACTAATCCATTACTAGACACTAATCCATTATCAGACACTAATCCACTACTAGACACTAATCCATTACTAGACACTAATCCATTATCAGACACTAATCCACTACTAGACACTAATCCATTACTAGACACTAATCCATTATCAGACACTAATCCACTACTAGACACTAATCCATTATCAGACACTAATCCACTACTAGACACTAATCCATTACTAGACACTAATCCATTATCAGACACTAATCCACTACTAGACACTAATCCATTACTACACACTAATCCATTATCAGACACTAATCCATTACTAGACACTAATCCATTACTAGACACTAATCCATTATCAGACACTAATCCATTATCAGACACTAATCCACTACTAGACACTAATCCATTACTAGACACTAATCCATTATCAGACACTAATCCATTATAAGACACTAATTCATTACCAGACACTAATCCATTATCAGACACTAATCTATTATCAGACACTAATCCATTACTAGACACTAATCCATTACTAGACACTAATCCATTACTACACACTAATCCATTATCAGACACTAATCCATTATCAGACACTAATCCATTATCAGACACTAATCCATTACTAGACACTAATCCATTATCAGACACTAATCCATTATCAGACACTAATTCATTACCAGACACTAATCCATTATCAGACACTAATCCATTATCAGACACTAATCCATTACTAGACACTAATCCATTATCAGACACTAATCCATTACTAGACACTAATCCATTACTAGACACTAATCCATTACTAGACACTAATCCATTACTAGACACTAATCCATTACTAGACACTAATCCATTACTACACACTAATCCATTATCAGACACTAATCCATTATCAGACACTAATCCATTACTAGACACTAATCCATTACTAGACACTAATCCATTACTAGACACTAATCCATTACTAGACACTAATCCATTACTAGACACTAATCCATTACTACACACTAATCCATTATCAGACACTAATCCATTATCAGACACTAATCCATTATCAGACACTAATCCATTATCAGACACTAATCCATTATCAGACACTAATCCACTACTAGACACTAATCCATTACTATACACTAATCCATTATCAGACACTAATCCACTACTAGACACTAATCCATTACTAGACACTAATCCATTACTAGACACTAATCCATTACTACACACTAATCCATTATCAGACACTAATCCATTATCAGACACTAATCCATTATCAGACACTAATCCATTACTAGACACTAATCCATTATCAGACACTAATCCATTATCAGACACTAATCCATTATCAGACACTAATCCATTACTAGACACTAATCCATTATCAGACACTAATCCACTACTAGACACTAATCCATTATCAGACACTAATCCATTATCAGACACTAATCCATTACTAGACACTAATCCATTATCAGACACTAATCCATTACTAGACACTAATCCATTATCAGACACTAATCCATTACTACACACTAATCCATTATCAGACACTAATCCATTACTAGACACTAATCCATTACCAGACACTAATCCATTACTAGACACTAATCCATTACCACACACTAATCCATTATCAGACACTAATCCACTACTAGACACTAATCCATTACTAGACACTAATCCATTACTAGACACTAATCCATTATCAGACACTAATCCATTATCAGACACTAATCCATTATCAGACACTAATCCATTATCAGACACTAATCCATTACTAGACACTAATCCATTATCAGACACTAATCCATTATCAGACACTAATCCATTATCAGACACTAATCCATTATAAGACACTAATTCATTACCAGACACTAATCCATTATCAGACACTAATCCATTATCAGACACTAATCCATTACTACACACTAATCCATTATCAGACACTAATCCATTACTAGAAACTAATCCATTACTAGACACTAATCCATTACTAGACACTAATCCATTATCAGACACTAATCCACTACTAGACACTAATCCATTACTAGACACTAATCCATTACTAGACACTAATCCATTACTACACACTAATCCATTATCAGACACTAATCCATTATCAGACACTAATCCATTACTAGACACTAATCCATTATCAGACACTAATCCATTACCAGACACTAATCCATTATCAGACACTAATCCATTATCAGACACTAATTCATTACCAGACACTAATCCATTATCAGACACTAATCCATTATCAGACACTAATCCATTATCAGACACTAATCCATTATCAGACACTAATCCATTATCAGACACTAATCCACTACTAGACACTAATCCATTACTAGACACTAATCCATTACCAGACACTAATCCATTATCAGACACTAATCCATTATCAGACACTAATCCACTACTAGACACTAATCCATTACTAGACACTAATCCATTACCAGACACTAATCCATTATCAGACACTAATCCATTATCAGACACTAATTCATTACTACACACTAATCCATTATCAGACACTAATCCATTATCAGACACTAATCCACTACTAGACACTAATCCATTACTAGACACTAATCCATTATCAGACACTAATCCACTACTAGACACTAATCCATTACTACACACTAATCCATTATCAGACACTAATCCACTACTAGACACTAATCCATTACTAGACACTAATCCATTATCAGACACTAATCCATTATCAGACACTAATCCATTATCAGACACTAATCCACTACTAGACACTAATCCATTACTAGACACTAATCCATTATCAGACACTAATCCACTACTAGACACTAATCCATTACTAGACACTAATCCATTATCAGACACTAATTCATTACCAGACACTAATCCATTATCAGACACTAATCCATTATCAGACACTAATCCATTACTAGACACTAATCCATTACTAGACACTAATCCATTACTAGACACTAATCCATTACTACACACTAATCCATTATCAGACACTAATCCATTACTAGACACTAATCCATTACTAGACACTAATCCATTATCAGACACTAATCCATTATCAGACACTAATTCATTACCAGACACTAATCCATTATCAGACACTAATCCATTATCAGACACTAATCCATTACTAGACACTAATCCATTATCAGACACTAATCCATTACTAGACACTAATCCATTACCACACACTAATCCATTATCAGACACTAATCCATTATCAGACACTAATCCATTACTAGACACTAATCCATTACTAGACACTAATCCATTATCAGACACTAATCCATTATCAGACACTAATCCACTACTAGACACTAATCCATTATCAGACACTAATTCATTACCAGACACTAATCCATTATCAGACACTAATCCATTATCAGACACTAATCCATTACTAGACACTAATCCATTACTAGACACTAATCCATTACTAGACACTAATCCATTATCAGACACTAATCCATTATCAGACACTAATCCACTACTAGACACTAATCCATTATCAGACACTAATTCATTACCAGACACTAATCCATTACTAGACACTAATCCATTACCACACACTAATCCATTATCAGACACTAATCCATTACTAGACACTAATCCATTACTAGACACTAATCCATTATCAGACACTAATCCATTATCAGACACTAATCCATTACTAGACACTAATCCATTACTAGACACTAATCCATTACTAGACACTAATCCATTACTACACACTAATCCATTATCAGACACTAATCCATTACTAGACACTAATCCATTATCAGACACTAATCCATTATCAGACACTAATTCATTACCACACACTAATCCATTATCAGACACTAATCCATTATCAGACACTAATCCATTATCAGACACTAATCCATTATCAGACACTAATCCATTACTAGACACTAATCCATTATCAGACACTAATCCATTACTAGACACTAATCCATTACTAGACACTAATCCATTACTAGACACTAATCCATTACTAGACACTAATCCACTACTAGACACTAATCCATTATCAGACACTAATCCATTATCAGACACTAATTCATTACCACACACTAATCCATTATCAGACACTAATTCATTACCAGACACTAATCCATTATCAGACACTAATCCATTACTAGACACTAATCCATTACTAGACACTAATCCACTACTAGACACTAATCCATTATCAGACACTAATCCATTATCAGACACTAATTCATTACCACACACTAATCCATTATCAGACACTAATTCATTACCAGACACTAATCCATTATCAGACACTAATCCATTATCAGACACTAATCCATTACTAGACACTAATCCATTATCAGACACTAATCCATTACTAGACACTAATCCATTACTAGACACTAATCCATTACTAGACACTAATCCACTACTAGACACTAATCCATTATCAGACACTAATCCATTATCAGACACTAATCCATTACTACACACTAATCCATTATCAGACACTAATCCATTATCAGACACTAATCCATTACTAGACACTAATCCATTATCAGACACTAATCCATTATCAGACACTAATCCATTATCAGACACTAATCCATTATCAGACACTAATCCATTATCAGACACTAATCCATTATCAGACACTAATCCATTATCAGACACTAATCCATTATCAGACACTAATCCATTATCAGACACTAATCCATTATCAGACACTAATCCATTACTAGACACTAATCCATTACTAGACACTAATCCACTACTAGACACTAATCCATTATCAGACACTAATCCATTATCAGACACTAATTCATTACCACACACTAATCCATTATCAGACACTAATTCATTACCAGACACTAATCCATTATCAGACACTAATCCATTATCAGACACTAATCCATTACTAGACACTAATCCATTATCAGACACTAATCCATTATCAGACACTAATCCATTACTAGACACTAATCCATTACTAGACACTAATCCATTACTAGACACTAATCCACTACTAGACACTAATCCATTATCAGACACTAATCCATTATCAGACACTAATCCATTACTACACACTAATCCATTATCAGACACTAATCCATTATCAGACACTAATCCATTACTAGACACTAATCCATTATCAGACACTAATCCATTATCAGACACTAATCCATTATCAGACACTAATCCATTATCAGACACTAATCCATTATCAGACACTAATTCATTACCAGACACTAATCCATTATCAGACACTAATCCATTATCAGACACTAATCCATTACTAGACACTAATCCATTATCAGACACTAATCCATTACTAGACACTAATCCATTACTAGACACTAATCCATTATCAGACACTAATCCATTATCAGACACTAATTCATTACCAGACACTAATCCATTACCAGACACTAATCCATTATCAGACACTAATCCATTACTACACACTAATCCATTATCAGACACTAATCCATTATCAGACACTAATCCATTATCAGACACTAATCCATTATCAGACACTAATCCATTACTACACACTAATCCATTATCAGACACTAATCCATTATCAGACACTAATTCATTACCAGACACTAATCCATTACTAGACACTAATCCATTACTAGACACTAATCCATTATCAGACACTAATCCATTACTAGACACTAATCCATTACTAGACACTAATCCATTATCAGACACTAATCCATTATCAGACACTAATCCATTACTAGACACTAATCCATTATCAGACACTAATCCATTACTAGACACTAATCCATTACTAGACACTAATCCATTACTACACACTAATCCATTATCAGACACTAATCCATTATCAGACACTAATCCATTATCAGACACTAATCCATTACTACACACTAATCCATTATCAGACACTAATCCATTATCAGACACTAATTCATTACCAGACACTAATCCATTACTAGACACTAATCCATTATCAGACACTAATCCATTATCAGACACTAATCCATTACTAGACACTAATCCATTACCAGACACTAATCCATTACTAGACACTAATCCATTACTAGACACTAATCCATTACTAGACACTAATCCATTATCAGACACTAATCCATTATCAGACACTAATCCATTACTAGACACTAATCCATTATCAGACACTAATCCATTATCAGACACTAATCCATTATCAGACACTAATCCATTACTAGACACTAATCCATTATCAGACACTAATCCATTATCAGACACTAATCCATTACCAGACACTAATCCATTACTAGACACTAATCCATTACTAGACACTAATCCATTACTAGACACTAATCCATTATCAGACACTAATCCATTATCAGACACTAATCCATTACTAGACACTAATCCATTATCAGACACTAATCCATTACTAGACACTAATCTATTATCAGACACTAATCCATTATCAGACACTAATCCATTACTAGACACTAATCCATTACTAGACACTAATCCATTACCAGACACTAATCCATTACTAGACACTAATCCATTACTACACACTAATCCATTATCAGACACTAATCCATTACTACACACTAATCCATTATCAGACACTAATCCATTACTAGACACTAATCCATTACTAGACACTAATCCATTACTACACACTAATCCATTATCAGACACTAATCCATTATCAGACACTAATCCATTACCAGACACTAATCCATTACTACACACTAATTCATTACTAGACACTAATCCATTATCAGACACTAATCCATTACCAGACACTAATCCATTACTAGACACTAATCCAATATCAGACACTAATTCATTATCAGACACTAATCCATTACTAGACACTAATCCATTATCTGAAAAAATGCTCACGTGAAAACTATGCCTCGCCAGCACTCGACTACCAGCCTGAGGCGGTTTCTCATCGGCGCACTGCATCAGATCCAAAATGGCCAAGCCGTCCTGGCCGAACACTCGAAATACTCGCTTTCTACCCGGAATTGTCATCTTCTCAACGTCTTCGCTCAGCTTTATAGTTGGCCGGCCGTTTACTTCTACTAATTTGTAGACGCAGCCCAGTGCCGGCTGCTTCTGGCACGTGACCAGGTGAGTACCAATGCCGAAGCTGTCAATCTGATGGCCCTGCTGGTTCAGCGAATGGATCGTGTCCTCGTTTATGTCGTTGCTGGCCACGATGGTCAGGTGTTCGAACCAGGGCATTTTTAGGCTGGAAAGAAGGGATTTGGGATTTCTGTTGTAGCTTAATGGGATTTGGGATTTCTGTTGTAGCTGAATGGGATTTAGAATTTCTCTTGTAGCTCAATGGGATTTGGGATTTCTGTTGTAGCTCAATGGGATTTGGGATTTCTGTTGTAGCTCAATGGGATTTGGGATTTCTGTTATAGCTGAATGGGATTTGGGATTTCTGTTGTAGCTCAATGGCATTTGGAATTTCTCTTGTAGCTCAATGGGATTTGGGATTTCTGTTGTAGCTCAATCGGATTTGGGATTTCTGTTGTAGCTGAATGGGATTTGGGATTTCTGTTGTAGCTGAATAGGACTTCGGATTTCTGTTGTAGCTCAATCGGATTTGGGATTTTTCTTGTAGCTGAATGGGATTTAGGATTTGGGATTTTTCTTGTAGCTGAATGGGATTTAGGATTTGGGATTTCTTTTGTAGCTAAATTGGATTTGGATTTCTGCTGTAGCTGAATGGGATTTTTTACAAGTTAAAACTTTGCTGCGGGAAATTTTGTCTCTCTTTTTACATAACCAAACTCACAGACGTACCTGCCAGCCACCTGCCGAAACAGTTCCCGAACCTGCACAGAAAGGTAGGCAAGGTCTCCGCTATCCAGCCTGACCCCAATTGGCCGATAGCCGAACTGGTCCAGTGCCAAGGCGACGACTATGAAATTGATTACACCGGATCTGGGTGGGAATAAGTGCATGCGACTATGTTGACGGTTTTAAGTACTTTTAACTTTGAAAGAACATTTTATTACATGCCTTCAGACATGTGAGAGTACATGATTGAATGGAATTTAAAGTAGACGATTGAAAGGCACCTAAAATTACATGCATAAAGAACTTTAAAAGTACATTATTAAAGTACACAAAAAGTACTTTATTAGGGCACCTAAAAGTACATTACTAAAGTACATCTAAAAGTACATTCTTAGTAGGGCATCTAAAAATACATTTTAGGACATCTAAAAGTACAGTTCGGAAAATTTACGAGTAGAAAAATTTTAAAAGTAATTGTTAGCACACTGAAATTTGACTCCAGATGCCAAATTAGCATTGTTTTTTTCCAAGCTGAGTGCTTTTTTATTCAATTTTCATATTTTCTGCAGTTCATATTTCAAACTCCGGCCCGCAAAACCTCTCTATCTGGCCCTTGTGTCCTTTGAAACTTCACAATAATAGCAATATGGGCTGCTTAAGGTTTGTCTCTTTTCAGCTCTTTTTTTCTAATTTTCTCTCTTCTCCACCTAATCTATCTGATCCTTGATGTAAAGTTTTCTGAACCCTGCTCGAAAAAAGTACAAAAAATCATATATCTTACTTTAAGTAGCTGATAGTCTCTTTAGAAAAAATTAGATGCTAAGCATGTGTTTTAAGATTATAACCAAGCTACTAATAAAGAAGCAAGTTAACTTAACCAACTAGAACAGAGAAGAATACGATAGCATTTAAAAAAAACTGGTAAAGAGAGGAGAGAATAGAGACAGTGCTTCACCCTCTCAGACACAATGGTTGAAGAATTGGCTTCCAATGAAACGCGCGCACACACACACTTAAAAGTTTACATCTGCATAGCCGCACAGGGTTTTCTAATTAGCGCAATAGAGTGAGTGAGGCACGGGGCAGTGCTTTGGAATTTTTTTAGTCAAGTCTTTCCTGGGCTCCTTCCCTTCTCCCACTAGCTAGAGGATGTTTAAACTTCCCATAGAAAAGCTGCCTCCAAAACGGAAGGGAAAGTAAAACAGTCTTGAGCTTGGAAGCCGCGTTGCTAATGGCAACAGACAACAACTAAGAAGTGAATTTTCAACAGAGAGTTAAGCTGTGGGAGGGGAGAGGGTCATGCGTTTATCGATTTATTAATGATGGCGGTGTTTCTTTAGGAGGTCGATTTGCTCTAAAATGAGCATTGGAATCTCGATAGTCACCGCTCTGTCTAGACTGCCTGATTTTCATTCAATACTCTCCCTCACTCTCACTCTCCCTTCTCATTCTCTCTCCCACTCTCCCCATCTCCCTCTCACTCTCCCTATCTCCCTCTCACTCTCCCTATCTCCCTCTCACTCTCCCCATCTCCCTCTCACTCTCCCCATCTCCCTCTCCCTATCTCCCTCTCACTCTCCCCATCTTCCTCTCACTCTCCCTATCTCCCTCTCTCTCTCCCCATCTCCCTCTCACTCTCGAATATAAAATGAATTATATTCATTTTAATTCATTTGCCCTGACGAAGAATTTCGTATTCGAAATATCGGCAACTAACTCCTTTTAAACTTTTTTGTTTGTCTTGGTGCTTTGCCGTGTCAGCGCCTTAGGGTTTGGAGGCTCTCCCTCTCTCACTCTCCCCATCTTCCTCTCACTCTCCCCATCTCCCTCTCACTCTCCTCATCTCCCTCCCACTCTCCCTATCTCCCTCTCACTCTCCCCATTTCCCTCTCACTCTCCCCATCTCCCTCCCACTCTCCCTATCTCCCTCTCACTCTCCCCATTTCCCTCTCACTCTCCCCATTTCCCTCTCACTCTCCCCATCTCCCTCTCACTCTCCCTATCTCCCTCTCACTCTCCTCATCTCCCTCCCACTCTCCCCATCTCCCTCTCACTCTCCCCATCTCCCTCTCACTCTCCTCATCTCCCTCTCACTCTCCCCGTCTCCCTCTCACTCTCTTAATCTCCCTCTCATTCTCCCCGTCTCAATCTCACTCTTCCGGTCTCCCCCTATCTTTCTTTACCTACTCTCATTCTCGCCGTTTCCATCTCACTAGCCCCATCTCCCCCTCCCTCTCTGTCTTTTAGTCTCTCTCTCTCCCCATGTTCTCCATTACTTATTTTATGCTTACCCAACCACCCAGCATATTCAAGCGCCATAGAAAGCATTACATAAGTAGCAAAAACTCACTTGAGCACATTATAGGTGTCAATCAAGGCCAGAAACGAGCCGGGAAAAGCCAAAGCGTAAGCCGCAAAGGCGGTCAACTCGCCAACGTTGACATTGGCAGTTGGCAGGCCAACTTGAGCCTCAACTGTACGCCGGCACTGATTCACAGCCTCAATAAAATCTCCCAATTGACCAGTAGTCTTATTCTTGAGCGTTCTCTCCTTCACTTCATCCAAACTATAAAACGAAGTAACGAAAGCGTGCGCGTGGGTGCCTTTAACTGGAATGCCGTATAGTTTCCCAGCTAGCACATTGCTAGTGCCATTGAATCCACCAACAAAACAGTAACGACTGGCCGACAGAGCGCCGTCCGGTCCTTGAGCCCGGCGAAGGCCAAACTCCAACAGCTGTTTAGTGGGCCCAGCGGCCAGTCTAAACCTTGCCGCATTGGTAGCCTGCAGGCTGGCAAAGTTAACCAAATTCAACAGGGTGGTCTCCAACAGTTGGCAAACTATTAGCGGGCCTTCGACTCGGATTAGCGGCACTTTTGGGAACACAGCGCTGCCCTCTTCCACAGCGTAGAGACTCACGCCTTGGGCGGTGAGGGTGGCTAAGTAGTCGAAAAATTCCGAATCAGCACTTGGTGGCAGAACAGTCCGAAGGTAGGCAATGTCTGTGCGTGATATTTTGAATAGAAATGGGGTGTACAGAACTTGTATTGAATAGCAAGTTGTCTTTCTTTTCCATAGTCAGCTTGCATACTCTTTATAACACTTTCTAATCTTGAATTTCCACTCGATAATTGATAAGCTTGATAATTTATAAGCTCGATAATCGATAAGCCTGATACTTAATATGCTTGATAATTGATAAGCTCGATAATTGATAAGCTCAACAATTGATAAGCTCGATAATTGATAAGCTCAACAATTGATAAGCTCGATAATTGATAAGCTCAACAATTGATAAGCTCGATAATTGATAAGCTCAACAATTGATAAGCTCGATAATTGATAAGCTCAACAATTGATAAGCTCGATAATTGATAAGCTCAACAATTGATAAGCTCGATAATTGAAAAGCTCGATAATTGATAAGCTCAACAATTGATAAGCTCGATAATTGATAAGCTCAACAATTGATAAGCTCGATAATTGATAAGCTCAGCATTAAATAGGCCTGAAACTTGATAATTTAAACATTTCACGAATTACAAAAGGATTCTAAATCAACATAAAAGCTATGACTGTCAATTAGATTACAAAGAATAGCACTCAATCTCACCTTGTTCTGAATAGCGAAATCGCTGAACAAATTTTAGACACTCTTCTAGACCAGCAAATAAGGCAAATTCGCCCTGGAATGGACACTTTCGAAAATATAGGTCAAACACAGCTGTGTCATTGACTTTGTTGGCCTTCCAATAGGCATATGCCATGGATATCTGGTAGAAGTCTGATGAAAAAAGGATATCATAAGTATCATTTTAAATAATTAAATAATTATTATAGAATAAATAAGTTGGCACTGAAAAAAACACTTTCAAATAACTTACCAGTAAGCAATGGCTGAATGATATTATTTTGATTCATAGTTGAAATAGCTGAAATAAATCAATCTTACTATGGTTAATTTTGATTCATGGTAGGTCTGTTTGTATCTAGATGAAAGTAAAATGGACCTATATTTAATAATATAATAAGATAATAAATTTATAATACCTTACACTTAATTAGAGTTATAAACATGACAAAAATATGTGTCAATGAAGGTTCCATGACTTAAAAAGACACATGCAAAAGACATATTTATTGAAAAGTATGAAGTGTGAACTGTGAATTAACCTAAAAATTAAAAATAATCAGTATTTAGAGATTTCAGAACATTTTGTACCAATAAAGACACTCATCAAGAATTATCTAAGATCTACTCATCTAACTTTTGCTATATAGCCCCTTTATACAGGCCTATGTATCTAGGCTAAAACAAACAATGGCTCATGTTAGACCATACTTACTCCATAGATCCATAGTTACACATTCAATAATTACTTATAGCTATATACAACTCTTAAAAGAGTCATAGTTATTCCCATTATCGCGCTTGATTGTATTTCTTCACTTTGAAATTCAGAGCACTAGGCAGAATGCAGAAATCACAATGTATCAAACAATAAGAGTAATAAATAATAATTAGCTAGAAAATCAACAAATGCAATAGTCTTAGTCAATAGGACAATATTAGTTATGGATGAAATTAATCTTATCTTAGATTAAAAAAATAATATATTTCATTTATGACTATGTAGGGCCTATGATTGTATAAAGTCTAGTCCAGGCCAATACTAATATACAATATTCAATAATACACTAAAGGTCAGACAAGATCTCTATCTCACAATTGATACTCTATACCTATTGGAATACATTTTGAAAACATGCAAATGTGTGCTGCAGAATAGAGTCAAATTATTTTACCACACTTTAGGGCCTAGAGATGTTCCAAAAGAGCATTTTCTATCAAAATCTAAATTTGCTAACTTTTTGAAATTGAAATTGAAATTTTCTGAAATTAAAATTCAGAAAAACAAAGTTTAGTATAAGCAATAAATACTCACTTTTTTACTTTGATATTCTGCTTATGATGCAAAACAAAATACATGCATAGGCCTATTTAGTAGAAATTAGGCCTAGTTTATTTTAGCAACTTTTTAGACATCTAAAATTTGGACTTTTGAATTTTTAAAAAAAGATTGCTTTTTAAAATTTAAATTTTGAAAAATTGAAATATAAATTTTGGAACATCTTTAAGCATTATAACTAACAAGTATATAGGCCCCTTCCACAAAGGTATTAGGCCCCCTTCCATTCCATATATATTTATTTGCTACTGCTAGAGCAGCAGCCAACAAAAAAGGGCAGTGGCACCGCAGTGCATAGGCCTATACAGGCACTGCATGGCTATGTGTGCACTGTGCTTTAGAAAAATTTCAAAAGTGCACTAGATGCTATCCGCGGTTTTACAACTTTATCTTATACTCAAGATTTTTACTTCTTTCTCAATTGAATCTTGATATAAAAAGTGACAAGAATCTGATATAAAATAAAGTAAAACTAAAATAAAGAGCCTTAGACTAAATGTATTGTAAATATCAATCTTCTGAATATATATAGCATAGATTACTTAGACTTAGACATCAATAGGCCCATAAACAGAATGCAAAATGAATCAAATTTAGGCCCTAGTGCCAAAAAATAAACTCATAGTGCCACTCATATCAACTTATCAAGGGATTTAGGGCCCATGTTTGAAAAAATGATGCACCCGAAAATTTTCGTGTTTTTTAGGAATTAAAAGTTGTGGTTTTAGCAAAAGTGCAGAAAGTTTACATTTGTTTTCTAAATATATTTTTAAAAAGTATGTATGTTGTAGGCTTACAAAGAGAACTGCTATTTTCAAGTTTTTGGCTTTGTCTTGTTTGAATTAAATATTTCGAAATCTCGATCAAATCTCGTATCGTATCGTCGAAAAAATGTCGAATAGGCCTATAGAAAATTTCGAAACTTCAATATTGTTCAACCCCTATAAATACACTATACAAGTAATAATATACAATATACAAAAATATGGTGAAGTGGATAGAGCTGGTCTACGTTCTACACTGATTAGAGATGAACTGACAGCCGCGGATACGAATAGAGCCGGTCTATGTTCTGCATGCAGGATCGAGTTGGAGTTCGAGTTCGATTCGCTACTTACTCGAGACGAGACTTGAGTCTACTTGAGAATGAATAGTCCTTGGTTCAATCAATCAATCAATCGCGGATTTAATTTGACGATCTGGGTGAATTTTAATTAACTGGCTAGTGACTTTCCGGGAACCTCTTGTTCATTTAAACAAAGGTCCAGTAAAAGATCCTCGAAAGGATCTACAGTCAACAACAACAACAACAACAAAATACGCGGCCCTGCAAGCAAGGTCACATTTAAAGCAAGCCACGTCAGATGGCGCGCCGCAGAGCTTAGGAGCGAAGAAAGTCCGCTTTGTTGGCAGTGTCGGGCGCCCCAGCGTCGCATAGGAGGCAGTCCACGTATCGACGGGTTCGGGCCTGACCCCGCCTTAACGGACCCTGCAAGGTGAGCAGCAGGACGTCCTGAACAGGTTGGCGGCAGTAGCCCTCGGCCCGGATCACGTGGCCCGCCAGTTGAAGTCGTCGCCGGCGCAGTATGGAGGACGGGCGCGGCAGCTTGGCCCGATCGTACAAGGCCTCGGTCCCTACGCCCTCGGTCCCGACGCTCTCGTCAGCTCGCAAGGCCGCATGGAGCAGCCCTGAGTGCGCCGAGTCCGCTGCCGCTCTAGCGTGGCCGTCAGCGTCCACGTCTCGGCGTTGTATAGCAGGACGGTTTCGACCACCGCCTGCCACAGCCGAGCCCTCTTAGGCGGTCGGGCAGCGCTTCAGACAGGATGACGGCTCGGATCGAACGAAAGGCCGCCCAGGCAAGTCATCTGCGCCGCCGGAGGTCCTCTTCCACGTGGGGCACCAGACCGCCGAGCCTCTGAACCTCTGGCAGCGTGCGAGCTTGGTCGTCTGGCCGTCTGCGCCGCGGCACGTCAGGTCCGCTGAAATGTCGGCCGGCACAGTCAGCACCTCGGTCTTTAACGTGTTGACGATCAGACCAACGCTCGATGCCACCTCGACCAGCCTGTCGATCTGGCGCTGTTCGCCTTCAATGGATGAAGACAGGAGGGCGAGGTCATCGGCGTAGCCAAGTACGCTTAGGCGCTTTTCGCCGTGGCGGCGACCGATGCGTCTGAGCAGCAGGAAGCCGTCATTAGCCGAGGGGAGTGCGGTCCGAAGCATCCAGTCCAGCAGCAGCACGAAGAGAAACAGCGCTAGCGTGTCGCCCTGCAGAACTCCTGATGAAGTATCGAACAGGTCTGACAGGCCGTCCGCTATCACCACAGCAGCTTGAGTATCGCGCTACAGCGACATGATAGCGTCGATTAGCTGGTGTGGGACCCGGTAGGCTCGAAGGACGAAAGGGAGCGCGGCTCTCAGCACCGAGTCAAACGCCTTTCGAAAGGCAACGAAGACAATGATCAGCGTAGACTGGCGGATACGCGCCTCCTCGATGACACGGCGGAGTGCAAGGATCTGTGTGACTGTAACGCGTTGCGGCCGGAATCCGTTCTGCTCGTACCGAAGGTACGGGTCCAGCACCGACTGCAGACGATCGAGCAGCAGCCGGTTGAAGAGCTTCGCGGTGCAGGACATCAGCGAGATCCCGCGGTGGTCTTCTTTCCGGATTGTCCCTGCCTTCTTCGGTATCGGCACGATGTGCGCGACAGTCCACTCGGTTGGCGCAGGAGCGCCAGCGCGCACGCGTTTCATGACGCCTGTGACCTGGGAGGCCACACAGCGGAGCCGCAGCGCTTCGACCGGAACTTCGTCGGGGCCGAGCGCCTTGCCGCCGGGTGTTTTCCGAGCGAACAGCACAACGTCCTCCGTGGTGACTGGGCTGGTGCAGAAGTCCCCAGCTGGGAGCGTCGTGTCCAGTGGGGTCGCAAAACTGGCAGGCAGCGGCGACGCAGGCGCGTGGCACCCGCGAATTGACGCTTCCCGCAAGTGTCCAACAGTGCGCGATAGTATCGCCGTGGCCGCTGCTTTGGCGGTCGGTAGAGCTGGTCGCGGAGACGCAATTCGCAGATCAGGAGTTCGTGGTCTGACCGGAGAGCCAGCGGAGACAAAGGGCGAGCGCTCGAACCTCCGCGAGACTGCGTTCAGGTCTCCGAGCACTGCCAGCGTGTCGCGGTTTGGCACCTCTTCCAGCTGCCCAGCCAGGAAGTCAAAGAAGGCACGAGCCTCCTCGGGGTGAGCAGCGGTGGGTGCATTAAGCGCAGAACAGCCGGATGCAGCGTGTGCGCAGTCGCAGGTCGACCCGAATCAGTCGCGGGGACAGCGAGATGCAATGCACGCTCTGTAGAGCCGCGGTCCGATCAGCACGCCGACACCACCCGGCCGTGGTTATCTGCCGACGTGTACAGGAGGCTCCAGCCGGCTCCGAGGTCTTCAGAGTGGAGCCCCGGCTCAGCCACGATAGAAACCTCCTGCAGCGTGACGCCATGGGGCCTTCAGAGTTCGGCAGTTCATCGTGCCGAGTCTGAGGCGGCCACCTGGTACAGCTGGGGCAAGATGGAGGTTGTCCTCATGGTCCCCGGCGCAACCCGGCGGATCCATAGTTGAAATAGCAGGGACTGGGGACAACAGGCACCTGGCCGCGCCACGGAGTCGCCCTCTGGCCGGCTGAGCGCGACAGGATCTGGACCGCCGCCATGCTGTCCGTGAAGATGTCGATTGACTGGCCGTGGCAGAGCAGGAGGGAGCTGCACTGCCCGATGCCCAGGGCGATGGCCGTCAGCCCAGCTGTGGTGCTGCTGCAGATGGCCCCCGCAGCCGCTGTGAGGACCTGTCCCCAGCGGCGAGTCGTGATTACCGTGGCCCCTCGTCTGTTGCGGCAGCCGTCGGTAGCGCTGCCGTCAGTCCAGACATTGATGTCTCTTGCGTCACGGTTATTGATGAATTCAATCGTGCGCTTCTGTCGGCAGCTGTCCGGGATGCCGTCCTCAGTCTCATGGTGCTCACGGAGCCAGATTTGAGGCGTGGTTGACAGGTTCTGCTTGCCGATTAGTGGGGCTGGAGTGTCCGACAGGAGCCTGAGCGACTTCTCGTGAAGGGTGGCCGCTCTTTATTTCCATGAAGAGGTGGCCCAGCGGCGGCAGATCCGCAGTGGCGAGGAGCTCCCGGATGGTGGTGGGCTGAATGCGACCGGTGATCGCCCTGGCACAGCAGTTCTGCTGACGCTCAACCAGGAGGCGAAGCGAGGCGAAGGGCGAGGCGAAGGTATCCCAGTCGCGTCCATGCGACGTCTCAAGTCTGCGGCATGTTGGGCGAAGGTTAGCTGACAGCGAGGTCATTGACATAGACATTCGATACAGAGCTTCGGGGCGATGACACTTCCCTGCGGGAGTCTTTCGCGGAAGCAGCGTTCCCGGCTGGCGGCGGCGTTCCAGCGGACTCTGGCCCGGCGCTGCCAGAGGAAGCCGCGGACCGGACAAGTCGGCGGCCAACCCCCAGGCGCAGCAGCTTAGCGTACAGGGCCAAGCGCCAGACTCTGTCGTACGCCCGGCTGAAGTCTAGCAGAGCCTTGGCAACGTTGCTGGAAAGGGCCACTGGGCGGTAGCTGCTGGGCACCTTCGGGTCCTTCTCCTTCTTCGGGATCGGGATGATGACGGCCAGACGCCAGCTGGACGGGATGGCGCCCTCCTTTCAGGCGAGGTTATTCAGTGACGGGAGTGGAAGGTCCATTCGGGCCGGAGGCGCTTCAATATTTCCTTGGTCCTGCCGTTGTTCCAGACTTCAGGTTTCGGATGGCGGTGCGCAGCTCTTGCGTGGTGAGGGGCGGTTCGGATTCGCTATAGCGGCGGCTTCGCTGGGGGTTTCGCGGAGATCCGAGTCCTCCGGGCTCCGGTCTGTAACGCGCGGTATTTGGCAGTGTAAAAATCAACGAAGGCCCCAGTGAGGCAGCGCTGGCTATATTTATGCAAGTCAACAATGTACATAGAGAGAGCGAATGTACATTAAAAGCGATACAATTATTTAGCAACATTTTTGTCATAAGTCTGGATGATAACAGTTCCCGCCAATAAGGCAAGGAATAAAACCATTACAGGTCGACCCGGGAGATACCCGGGAGATACCCGGGAGATACCCGGGAGATATAGCTGGCAGAAGAGGTTGACTTCTTCCTTGTCTGTGTTGCACACACACGCTGGTCTGGTACCCTGGGCCGGACTGATGATGGCGGCGGGGTCACGGCGAGTGCGGTTGAAAGCGGTCAGGGCCGCCGGGGTTTTCAGGGAATCGGCCGCTGACCGAGCTTCTTGGACTTTTCTGGAGGCCTTGGTACATACACCCTTTGTTCCAGAATGGGGTACGGCGGCAGGCCCCCTGAGCCGCCTTGAAAGTGACGGAGCAGAAGCGGTCCACTGTCCCGTCCAGCGGCAGAGATTCCATATGTCCGTGGGCGTGAGCTGGCACTTCTGGAGCTATCGGTGTCATTCGGTGGGCCGCAATCCACGGTGCCGGAAATTGCCTGCTAAGCTTGCTGCTGATTTTTCTAGTATGATAAAGTAGCGCAGTGCTGGCCAGATGTCACCACCGTATTTGGTACGGATCTATTCGAGTAAATATCAAATCATAAATCTCAAAGCTTTCGTTGAGCTTACATGAAGTATTGATTATTTGTTTCAATGCTGATTCAGTAACGTCCAGCAGCATTCCTAGTAGAGATCACGCGTCCTTATTTATTCTGCCTTATTTTTCAATTTACCAAAATAGGAATTGAACTACATGTATGTAATGCGGCGAACGCTAACATAGTTGGACGTTGGGGTGAAAACGCGCCTGGGCGAAGGTTTTACAGGCTAGCAGAAAAGTCCCATCAACATCTATCGAAAGGAGCAGCGGTGGGTCCATCAGCGGGCAGGACCGCCCTAAAAAAGAACAAAACACACCGGAAGCATTCGTATAGATAGTGACCAGCGTCTGGACCACCCGACTGAATAGAATAAAAGCAAAAGTCTCCATCAGGTGTATCTGGTGACAGACTTGTCCTTGGAAAAACACTTAACGAAAAAAACAACACGGCCAAAAGGAACGCAAAATGTGGTAGCCCCACTAGCACATACGAGCGTAATTCATGGCTCAAATATATCTGCTTGAACAAAGTTTAAATAACCGCGAAACGTTTTTTTGCATTTTAATGAACTTTGGATACTAGTTGTTGCCTAAGTAGCAGCAGCAAAGCCATTTACAGTGCAAGCAATCGGACTATTGCAGCTTGATCACTTAAAATTCTAGAGTCATCCAATAATAAGGAAAACTATGGAATTCGCATGTAGATTATGCCTTTAATTCAAATTGTTATCGAAATACGAAATTTTAATCAATCATTAGTCTGTCTGTGTCTGAGTATTGTATTGTTTCCGTCCCGGATGGCTCGCAAGCGGCCAGCGGTCAGCTGCAGTCGCGTCGCTCACTCAGCAAAACTGAAGGCTTTTGATCGAGCACGCTTGGACACGTAAGAAGTCGTCGTTTGCGGGACGCATTTAGGGCCGCGGCAGGCGCCGAACGCAGCGTGGAGCAGAGCCGCTGGTGTCGCGTCGAGCTGCCTGAGTGCCCAGATCTTGACAGTGTTGTACAGCAATGCTGTCTTCACGACCGTCTGGAGGAGCTGCGATACCTGGTGTTGTCTGTCAGGTCCTCCGAGTGAAGCTCAGGCAGATCGAAATGTGTGATCCAGGCTAGCGAGGACGTCGCTTGTCAGGTCCGATACGAGATCGCTATTGCTGGTTGCAAAAATAACGTAGTTGAAGTGACGACGCCTCTGGAGCGGTGTTCCGCGTCTTCAGCATCTTTGGGTAGAATCTCGACAGGCAGATTGTGAGGGTGCGACATTGTCAGCACCTTTGCATTGGTTTTCCGCTCGTTGACAACCACATGTTGGCCGACTCTAGCTGCAGCCACTTTTTCGGCGATTTGAAATCTCAAGATTTTACAACCGTCCCAGGCTTATAAGTCTGTAAATGTAGTCTACTGGTATTTTCTCATGTCGCACATGTAGCAGAATGAATAAATAAATTGAATTACATGTAATTTGTTGTATTGTAGTTTAACTCAGATTGGAAAATAGTCCGATTAAACAAGAAATTACTTCTATCAATAATTTATAGCGTATAATTCGAATTAAAACAAAATAGAACACACTTTTATTCAAGACACGGGTCATGTTGTCAAATAAAAAACGCAATTTTATTAGTTTGTTCGAGTTTTACATTGCTTGCTGAATAATGGGAAGAGCAAAAGCTATTAAAACCAAAACACTCGTACATGCATACACAAAAGGCTAAAGATACTACTCGTACAATAAGCTGATGAAAAGAGTAGTGTTGTCGTGAATATCTTGTTGTAGATTGCAAGCTTTTGAATTACCTTTAGACGAGTGCTATTATTTTTTATGAGAAAAGCTGAGTATTCAAAACATAAGAAAGATAAAATATAATTTGCTGCAGAATAAATAAAAACTTAGATCACTTTCTGCATCAGAATTGATCGAAAAAAAAAACTAAATCAAATTTGTGAGGTTGCATCTCATTTGTTATAAACAAACCGATTACAGTAGCGGATTCCGTCGACGTACAGTCTCTCACTTAAGCTACGAAAATTGGTTAAATGTTGTTTTGATAACAGTACCACATGTTTAACAAACTAGTAAGAAGATGGGGACAACACGTTAGAAAATAAAAGAAAATGTAACCGGATAAAATGAAATTTACATTCACACGTACACGCAAATGTAATTGAATGAAATTCGGCATAAAAACAGTTTAAATTTTTGCAAGAATATACGCGTCATTATTTGGTAGACTCACTGAATGAAGATTCGTTTTAAAAAAAATATTAACACATTACACCTTCGGCTTGTTTTTTTACGTACATGCATGATGCATCCTTATTATTTATTTTACTTACATGCTTTTTTTTCTTTATTCATCCAATGTTTTTATTTCTGTTTCTTATTTCAATTCTATTTTCCTTATAAAACGACAAAATAAGAGAATTCAAAAGGATCTTTTTAGTATAGCGCTTTTTAGACTTTAAGTACGAGTGTGCAGTACTATTTTGTTTTAATGTGCTCTAGAGTATTACCTGTTCGTAAAACTGGTTGTAGTTCAGTAAATTAAACTGCATATTTTAAGCTTCCATGGGGATTAATTTAGCAAGCGGCCATCTTCCTAAAACGCATTTTAAGATATCGCGCTCTTCATGGAACTATGAATTCCTCCACAGGGATTGCTGGTCTGATTTCACGGGTTAGTGGCCGATTAACCGCCTACAGTGCCAGGGCATACTGTGTTAGTCCCATAAATGGACATCTTGAGGGCAGGTGCGTGGCCGGCAGAAAAATGGACGTATGCAACCGATTTTAAAAAATTCAGCACAAACCAGCCAATGCCCCAGTAATTATCGAGTCCAATGTGCTCGTGTAAAATTGATTAATTTAGAATAATATGGGTTCCAAAAATTGCTGTTGTTCCTTCGTTCTTTGTAGTAAGTCAATAGCACTGGTTATTAATTAAAAATACTTCAGTATCCTGTCGAGGAGCTTGAAAATTTCTATGAGGGAGTTTTGGTTCCACGAGGGTCGAGTAGAGAGTTGGTTCCATGAGAGTCTATGAGGGAGTTGGTTCCATGACAGTCGGTGAGAGAGTTGGTTCCATGAGAGTCTATGAGAGAGTTGGTTCCATGACAGTCGGTGAGAGAGTTGGTTCCATGACAGTCGGTGAGAGAGTTGGTTCCATGTGAGTCTATGAGAGAGTTGGTTCCATGACAGTCGGTGAGAGAGTTGGTTCCATGACAGTCGGTGAGAGAGTTGGTTCCATGACAGTCGGTGAGAGAGTTGGTTCCATAACAGTCGGTGAGAGAGTTGGTTCCATGACAGTCGGTGAGAGAGTTGGTTCCATGACAGTCGGTAAGAGAGTTGGTTTCTTCTTTTTCCATCATTACTTATAAACAAAATACCCTTAGAATTAGGGCACGCGGTTTTAGCGGCGACCTAGTTTACAACCCCAGGACTGAAGGGCGCGAAACCGATAAAAAACGGGAAAAAACGGCCCTTGCCTGCCTGACTGGACAGACACGAGGGGGGGGGGAGGGAAAAGTTTCGAATCTTCCACGAGTTTTTGCGTAGTTGTCTGGGCTATTGAAAGCCGACAAAATATAACCATTTATAATTCCTCCCCGAAATGAATAGCAGCCTCTCTAGCTCATCTCCGATCGTGCCAGAAGGTGCGACTGCACGCGACACAGAGAAAAAAACCTTCAAGTGTTGGAGGTGTTGAGTTCTCGTGGGGGGGGGGGCACTGTACAAGCGACGCTTAGTTTTAGTTGGCAAACTTTTTACAGATATAAGCATTGGGGATGCTATACTTTCTGGCATTTTATGGCGCGCATTGAGCGTTTAGCTAACCGGGATAAGTCAAATCCTAAGTGCATTATTTTAGGTTGCTTTTTAATCAACATGGAAAGACGGTGTGCTTGCTACAGATTTGACAGCACCGAGACGTCAGAAGTGCCACTTTTAGATTTGACAGGAGTGCCCACTTTTAGATTTGACAGGAGTGCCCACTTTTAGATTTGACAGGAGTGCCCACTTTTAGATTTGACAGGAGTGCCCACTTTTAGATTTGACAGGAGTGCCCACTTTTAGATTTGACAGGAGTGCCTACTTTTAGATTTGACAGGAGTGCCCACTTTTAGATTTGACAGGAGTGCCCACTTTTAGATTTGACAGGAGTGCCTACTTTTAGATTTGACAGGAGTGCCCACTTTTAGATTTGACAGGAGTGCTTACTTTTAGATTTGACAGGAGTGCCCACTTTTAGATTTGACAGGAGTGCTTACTTTTAGATTTGACAGGAGTGCCTACTTTTAGATTTGACAGGAGTGCCCACTTTTAGATTTGACAGGAGTGCTTACTTTTAGATTTGACAGGAGTGCCCACTTTTAGATTTGTCAGGAGTGCCCACTTTTAGACGGGTCAGGAGTGCCCACTTTTAGATTTGACAGGAGTGCCCACTTTTAGATTTGACAGGAGTGCCACTTTTAGACGGGTCAGAAGTGCCACTTTTTGATGGGTCAGGAGTGCCCACTTTTAGATGGGTCAGGAGTGCCACTTTTAGACGGGTCAGGAGTGCCACTTTTAGACGGGTCAGGAGTGCCACTTTTTGATGGGTCAGGAGTGCCCACTTTTTGATTGGTCAGGAGTGCCCACTTTATGATGGGTCAGGAGTGCCCACTTTATGATGGGTCAGGAGTGCCACTTTTTGATGGGTCAGGAGTGCAACTTTTAGACGGGTCAGAAGTGCCACTTTTTGATGGGTCAGGAGTGCCCACTTTTAGATGGGTCAGGAGTGCCACTTTTAGACGGGTCAGGAGTGCCACTTTTAGATGGGTCAGGAGTGCCACTTTTAGACGGGTCAGGAGTGCCACTTTTAGATGGGTCAGGAGTGCCACTTTTAGACGGGTCAGGAGTGCCACTTTTAGATGGGTCAGGAGTGCCACTTTTAGACGGGTCAGGAGTGCCACTTTTAGACGGGTCAGGAGTGCCACTTTTAGATGGGTCAGGAGTGCCACTTTTAGATGGGTCAGGAGTGTCACTTTTAGACGGGTCAGGAGTGCCGCTTTTAGATGGGTCAGGAGTGCCACTTTTAGACGGGTCAGGAGTGCCACTTTTTGATGGGTCAGGAGTGCCACTTTTAGACGGGTCAGGAGTGCCACTTTTAGATGGGTCAGGAGTGCCACTTTTTGATGCGTCAGGAGTGCCACTTTTAGATGGGTCAGGAGTGCCACTTTTAGACGGGTCAGGACACTTAAGCACCAAAAACTGGCTAGCAACCGGGGGGGGGTGAAATTGGGTTTCCAATGTGCCTATACTCGTAGTTGCAAGTTTTGCTAAACTACTTACAGTGCGTTTAGTGGAGAAAGCTATATTGATAATTATATTCAAGTACTATAAGTTCTTAACTTATCCGCAAGTTCTTGCATCCGCATAGCGACCAGTTTCTCTCTTATAAACAAAAACGTAGGTAAAAAAAGCTATATTTCGTTGCGAACTCTTAAATTTCTATTTATCCCATTTATCCCATCTTAGAAAAAAACTGGACCGGCTGTGTCGCGTCACGCTTAACTGTCCATGGATGCGATGCTATATTTCTAACTAATTTAGATATTCGTTGGATAGAACTTAGGGTTATTGCTCTTCATCTGCGATGCGCGCCAGACAGAACTTCAAAAAATACCCTTTTTTCGGCCTTTCTTTGCCTTTATTTCTAAGAAAAAAGACTATTGATTGAACCGAAAATTCGACGCAATTCTCGATGGCTATTTGGTGCATTCTGTGTTTAGGCCCGTTGCCACCGCGCACCTACGAATCCCACGGTCAAAATTTCAACCATATTTGGAGTTGGGGAGAGCAACTCAGTCAGTCTTTAACGACGAGGCGAAGCGGCCGTGGAGAGAGTGAACAGGAATGATAAAACGTATTTGCGCGTTTCAGCAACGCCGACGAAACTGGGAAGTTTGATAATTTGCGCATTATTTTGTCGATCCTAACTAACTGAAATCAACTTGAAATCCTGAGCTTCTGAACTAAACTCTCTTGAAAGATTACTCGCAAACTGCTATGCATGCGCGTTCCTCGTGGGGGAATCCCTACAATCTAATATTCATCATGGAGGGAATCCCTGTAGTTGATTTCTGTGCACACGCGTTCCTCATGGGGGAATCCCTGTAATCTATTTCTGTGCACGCGCGTTCCTCATGGGGGAATCCCTGTAATCTATTTCTGTGCACGCGCGTTCCTCGTGGAGGAATCCATGTAGTCTATTTATGTGCACGCAGGTTCCTCGTGGGGGAACCCCTGTAATCTATTTCTGTGCACGCGCGTTCCTCATGGGGGAATCCCTGTAATCTATTTCTGTGCACGCGCGTTCCTCGTGGAGGAATCCATGTAGTCTATTTATGTGCACGCAGGTTCCTCGTGGGGGAATCCCTGTAGTTTATTTCTGTGCAGGCGCGTTCCTCGTGGGGGAATCCCCGTAGTCTATTTCTGTGAGCGCGCGTTCTTCGTTGAGAAATCTGATCATTTAGCGTATGCAGTTCAAACATCTTTTTCCTACACTGCATCAAGTGCTCTATTACCGCTACAACTACGTGTATATCTACGCTTGTGGCTACTTTTATATAATTAAAATTTTTGTAACTTTCAAATTTTCGACTGCTTCGAATTGCTTGAAGGTTTTAAACAAAACTACTAAAAAGATTTTCATAACAGGTTTAATGCTGAATACTCGATTACGCGTGAACGCTAACAAGGAGTAAGCTATAACAGGTAACTACCATCCTTCCAGTAAACAAAAGCATCGTTAACTGAAACGGCTGAGGTGATGCAGAGTCGGTTTTTTTTCCGTGACAGAAAAATGCAACCCAACACAGTTCTCACTAGGGTTGAACTGAACCGGTTGTTGGGCATGGAAGTGAAGATGAAGAGGAGGCTGAGGAAGTCTGATTTGATTTGGGCTGATGCTTCGAAGTTGAGCTTAGCAATCAGTTGACAATCAAATAGCAATCAGTTAGCAACCAGTTAACAACTAGTTAGCAACCAATTAGCAACCAGTTAACAACCAGTTAGCAACCAATTAGCAACCAGTTAACAACCAGTTAGCAACCAGTTAGCAACCAGTTAGGAACCAGTTCAACCAGTTAGCAACCAGTTAGCAACCAGTTAGCAACCAGTTAGCAACCAGTTAGCAACCAGTTAGCAACCAGTTAGCAACCAGTTAACAACCAGTTAGCACCAGTTAACAACTAGTTAGCAACCAGTTAGCAACCAGTTAACAACCAGTTAACAACCAGTTAGCACCAGTTAACAACTAGTTAGCAACCAGTTAGCAACCAGTTAACAACCAGTTAACAACCAGTTAGCAACCAATTAGCAACCAGTTAGCAACCAGTTAACAACCAGTTAGCAACCAGTTAGCAACCAGTTAGGAACTAGTTAACAACCAGTTGGCAACCAGTTAGCAATCAGTTAGCAACCAGTTAGCAACCAGTTAACGACCAGTTAGCAACCAGTTAGCAACCAGTTAGCAACCAGTTAGCAACCAGTTAGCAACCAGTTAGCAACCAGTTAGCAACCAGTTAGCAACCAGTTAACAACCAGTTAACAACCAGTTAACAACCAGTTAGCAACCAGTTAGCAACCAGTTAGCAACCAGTTAGCAACCAGTTAAAAACCAGTTAGGAACTAGTTAACAACCAGTTAGCAACCAGTTAAAAACCAGTTAGGAACTAGTTAACAACCAGTTAGCAACTAGTTAGCAACCAGTTAGCAACCAGTTAGGAACTAGTTAACAACCAGTTAGCAACCAGTTAGCAACCAGTTAAAAACCAGTTAGGAACTAGTTAACAACCAGTTAGCAACTAGTTAGCAACCAGTTAGCAACCAGTTAGGAACTAGTTAACAACCAGTTAGCAACCAGTTAGCAACCAGTTAGCAACCAGTTAGCAACCTTTCTCCAATCAGTTAATATCGGCAACCAGTCACTGAAGCTAGGCCCAATAGACAAGCACAGACCAAGTCAGCAGAGTTACGGCAAACTTAAATTGGACTGGGAATCACGAACTGAATCCTATGAAAGTCTACAATACCAGATAGTTAATTAGTTGGGAAACAGAACGCTACCGGGAGCCATGAGTTGAGCAGCTCGATGCAGCCACCCCGAATACCAGTGCACTCCGTCTCTATCGTACGCATCTGACGTCATCGAGTTGCAGAACCTGCCGCCGCTGCTACAAAGGAAATCCAACCATCTCAGAGGAGCAAACAGGACATGAGCAGCGGCTTGATGACGAGTGTGCGCGTAGCTGGACACCCAGACTCCGTTAACCAGCAGGTGACCAGCCGACGTCATCGGAGCGTACCGACCTCGACGATGTCTCACGGAAATTTTCACTACTCCCGTCCAGCCTCCGTCAGACGATTGCGGCGTCATCAAACGATCGCCGATCGATAAGTCGGCAGCGTAGGTTGGTCGAATTTTTAGCGACGTTGCCGAAGTGGAGAAGACCAGATGATTGGGTGACACCTCCAGCTGATGTCCGTTGGCTAATTGGATCTTCAGATAGGTTGCCTCGCTGTCTCCGAGTTTATGGTGATAACCGAGAACTCTGGTGAACACCTGCTTTCCTGTCAGCTCGTCCAGAGTAAGAATTTCATCTCCCGGTGTTAGGGTGTCAATTGCAACCACTGCGTTGTTGCTGTTGTTGTGGTTGCCACTGTTGCCATGGTGACGCTTGACAACCGTCGCCTTGGAAGGAAAACAGGCGAGCCAGTCCGAGTCCATGGGATCGTCTGGTGAGGTGGGGTGCGAGTGTTTCTATCGATAATTGTCTACTGATATATTGTCAGTCTACCAGCACAAAATCTTGGATAGTCATCGCTGCCTCAGTCACTAAGATGTGGCTAATATCTTGGATAATCATCGCTGCCTCAGTCACTATAAGATGCAACTAAAATCTTGGATAATCATCGCTGCCTCAGTCACTATAAGATGCAACTAAAATCTTGGATAATCATCGCTGCCTCAGTCACTATAAGATGCAACTAAAATCTTGGATAATCATCGCTGCCTCAGTCACTATAAGATGCAACTAAAATCTTGGATAATCATCGCTGCCTCAGTCACTATAAGATGCAACTAAAATCTTGGATAATCATCGCTGCCTCAGTCACTATAAGATGCAACTAAAATCTTGGATAATCATCGCTGCCTCAGTCACTATAAGATGCAACTAAAATCTTGGATAATCATCGCTGCCTCAGTCATTAAGATGCAACTAAAATCTTGGATAGTCATCGCTGCCTCAGTCATTAAGATGCAACTAAAATCTTGGATAATCATCGCTGCCTCAGTCACTATAAGATGCAACTAAAATCTTGGATAATCATCGCTGCCTCAGTCACTATAAGATGCAACTAAAATCTTGGATAGTCATCGCTGCCTCAGTCATTAAGATGCAACTAAAATCTTGGATAGTCATCGCTGCCTCAGTCATTAAGATGCAACTAAAATCTTGGATAGTCATCGCTGCCTCAGTCATTAAGATGCAACTAAAATCTTGGATAATCATCGCTGCCTCAGTCATTAAGATGCAACTAAAATCTTGGATAATCATCGCTGCCTCAGTCACTATAAGATGCAACTAAAATCTTGGATAATCATCGCTGCCTCAGTCACTATAAGATGCAACTAAAATCTTGGATAATCATCGCTGCCTCAGTCATTAAGATGCAACTAAAATCTTGGATAGTCATCGCTGCCTCAGTCATTAAGATGCAACTAAAATCTTGGATAATCATCGCTGCCTCAGTCACTATAAGATGCAACTAAAATCTTGGATAATCATCGCTGCCTCAGTCACTATAAGATGCAACTAAAATCTTGGATAATCATCGCTGCCTCAGTCATTATAAGATGCAACTAAAATCTTGGATAATCATCGCTGCCTCAGTCATTATAAGATGCAACTAAAATCTTGGATAATCATCGCTGCCTCAGTCACTATAAGATGCAACTAAAATCTTGGATAATCATCGCTGCCTCAGTCATTAAGATGCAACTAAAATCTTGGATAGTCATCGCTGCCTCAGTCATTAAGATGCAACTAAAATCTTGGATAGTCATCGCTGCCTCAGTCATTAAGATGCAACTAAAATCTTGGATAATCATCGCTGCCTCAGTCATTAAGATGCAACTAAAATCTTGGATAATCATCGCTGCCTCAGTCACTATAAGATGCAACTAAAATCTTGGATAATCATCGCTGCCTCAGTCACTATAAGATGCAACTAAAATCTTGGATAATCATCGCTGCCTCAGTCACTATAAGATGCAACTAAAATCTTGGATAATCATCGCTGCCTCAGTCACTATAAGATGCAACTAAAATCTTGGATAGTCATCGCTGCCTCAGTCATTAAGATGCAACTAAAATCTTGGATAATCATCGCTGCCTCAGTCACTATAAGATGCAACTAAAATCTTGGATAATCATCGCTGCCTCAGTCACTATAAGATGCAACTAAAATCTTGGATAATCATCGCTGCCTCAGTCATTATAAGATGCAACTAAAATCTTGGATAATCATCGCTGCCTCAGTCATTATAAGATGCAACTAAAATCTTGGATAATCATCGCTGCCTCAGTCACTATAAGATGCAACTAAAATCTTGGATAGTCATCGCTGCCTCAGTCATTAAGATGCAACTAAAATCTTGGATAATCATCGCTGCCTCAGTCATTAAGATGCAACTAAAATCTTGGATAGTCATCGCTGCCTCAGTCATTAAGATGCAACTAAAATCTTGGATAGTCATCGCTGCCTCAGTCATTAAGATGCAACTAAAATCTTGGATAATCATCGCTGCCTCAGTCATTAAGATGCAACTAAAATCTTGGATAGTCATCGCTGCCTCAGTCACTATAAGATGCAACTAAAATCTTGGATAATCATCGCTGCCTCAGTCACTAAGATGCAACTAAAATCTTGGATAATCATCGCTGCCTCAGTCACTATAAGATGCAACTAAAATCTTGGATAATCATCGCTGCCTCAGTATCTATGATGCAATTAAACTTGAATTATTGAAACGCTCACCGGACTTCACTGAACAGTGCACAGTGTCCTTTAAAACTTTGCAATAGTCGAAATAGGCCTGATAGTAAGCCAGTTGGGCCAATCGACCCAAGGTTACGTCTCGATAATTCAGATTGGGTTTCAATTTCAGCAGAGACATGTCCACTGCTCGGCCAGAAAAGTGCAAAGACTCGAGGCCGCGGTGGCCGACTTGGCTGTCCCAATAGGCGTCGTGCTTCGGCATCCAGGCGTGGTGAACCCGGATGCGAACGTGACCATTCCATTGGTTGCGAACTAGCAGGGCCAATTGCTCCAGCTTCTCTTTGCAGCGCTGCGTTGTGAGAAGACAGTTGTGCTGTTAGTGAGTCTGATTAGCCATTACCGCAGGCTTGTAGTAGGCTTATAGTGGGCTTATAGTAGATCCCTACCTGTAGATCCCCACCTGTAGATCTCTAACTGTAGATCCCTACCTGTAGATCCCTACCTGTAGATTCCTACCTGTAGATCCCTACCTGTAGATCCCTACCTGTAGATCCCTACCTGTAGATCCCTACCTGTAGATTCCTACCTGTAGATCCCTACCTGTAGATCCCTACCTGTAGATCCCTACCTGTAGATCCCTACCTGTAGATCCCTACCTGTAGATTCCTACCTGTAGATCCCTACCTGTAGATCCCTACCTGTAGATCCCTACCTGTAGATCCCTACCTGTAGATTCCTACCTGTAGATCCCTACCTGCAGATCCCTACCTGTAGATTCCTACCTGTAGATCCCTACCTGTAGATCCCTACCTGTAGATCCCTACCTGTAGATCCCTACCTGTAGATCCCTACCTGTAGATCCCTACCTGTACATTTCTACCTGTAGATCCCTCCTACCAGTAGATTCCTACCTGCAGATCTCTAATTTCAAATCTCTACCGGTAGATCCTTACCTTTACCTGTAGATCCGTGACTTTAGATCCCTAGCTACAGATCTCTACCTGAAGATTTTTACCAGTAGATCCCTATCTGTAGATCTCTACTTTTAGATCCCTACCCATAGGTCTCCACCTGCAAATCAATACTTCTAGATCCCTACCTGTAGATTCCTACCTGTAGATCCCTACTTGTAGATCCCTACCTGTAGATACCTACCTGTAGATCCCTACCTGTAGATCCCTACCTGTAGATCCCTACCTATAGATCAATACCTGCAGACCCCCAGCAAAGCCAATCCAGCTCACCCGAGTCATGTACCGCGACCTGCGCCTGCCGTTGAACTCCAGCAAATCAGATCGGGATCTCAGCAGATGTCGCGACTGTCTCACCGGGGCCCCCTCTGGCCCGCTGGCCTGAACCGCCAACTCGGAGGTCTTCGGTTGATATTCTCCGAATGCGAAGGAGTGACTGGAGCGCTGCCTGTTGGAGGATTCTCTCGGCTGGTACAGGTGCGACTGGCTGAAGCAGGCGTTAACCGGTTGCGGCTGACCCGACAATAGCAGGGTCAGAATAAGCAGCAGCAACAGATGAGGATGAAGAGGCTTAAAAACTGATTGTTGATTCGGCATGCTCAGATTTATAAGTAGCAGGTAGGTAGTATTGTGTTTTGGGAAATCGGTGTTCCTTTCTCTGTCCCAGTTTCTTCCAGTCCTTTGATGTGACCGCTACTAGTATTTATTGCTATTACGTAATTCGATACCTAACTATAGAATTGGGGGGGGGGACGTTGGTCCCTACAGAGACTGATGGAATTTCTAAGAATGTGTCTATAATAAGGGAACTTGTCTGTCTGCCTGCCTTGTTATATCAGCGGCAGTTGTTCACCGACGAACAAGAAACCCCCTCCGGGGGGGGGGGGGGGGTATGAGGGAGCAGTGGAGAGATGGGGTCGGAGGTAGACGCCGCCCGTGAAGCTAGCTGCCTGCTTTCTGATTGGTTGTCAACAGGTTTCGGGTGACCAACCATGAGCTGGTTTATCTTTCCTAGCAGGGAATGCGCTTGAGAGAGTCATGCAGAGAGAGATAGGCAGGCAGACGCAGAGGAATGCAAATGTTTGTCGAGCAACTGACTGCTGGACTCTGTTAGCTGCTGCGAATGAATTTTGCTCATGCATGGAGAGTGCCGAATACATGAATGTCTAGACTGCTGGGATAGGGTTGCTTATTTTGGAGCGTTGCCATTGTGAGGGGGGTGACACCGTGAGGGCGCGACATCGTGAGGGTGGCACCATGAGGGTGACCGGGGCGCCAGCACCAGAGGCGCCAGCACCAGAGGCGCCAGCACCAGAGGCGCCAGCACCAGAGGCGCCAGCACCAGAGGCGCCAGCACCAGAGGCGCCAGCACCAGAGGCGCCAGCACCAGAGGCGCCAGCACCAGAGGCGCCAGCACCAGAGGCGCCAGCACCAGAG
>NIVC01000436.1:130000-150000 GCA_002269645.1 Macrostomum lignano | reverse complement strand
GATGAGATGCAATGGAATCATGAGATGAGACGCAATGAGACCAGATGAGATGAGATGGAATGAAATGAGACGCGATGAGATTAGGTGAGATAAGATGGAATGAAATGAGACGCGATGAGATTGGATGAGATGATATGGAATGAGATGAGATGCAATGATATTAGATAAGATAAGACTGAATGAAATGCGGGCTGGATAAGATGAGATGAGGAGCGCAAGGAAGTTTAGAAAATATGTTAAACAAGGAAATCAAATTTATGTTTTTTGAAGTGTCAATTTTACTGTTTTTTTCCATAGTCGTTGATTCTACTATCAGTAGAATACGTTAGACAGAATATTTCTGTGAGAAACAGGTTGTAACAATATTTTTACGTTAACATATGACGGGAATGAAAATGCTGAAACAGATCTGCTATTCCGCTATTGTCTTGAGTGTATAGATTCGGTAGTAACTACTCATAGTAAATTAGTACCAGAGATTGCATTTTTCGTAGCAGGAAATTTTTATTACAAATTCAAGCCAGAGGACAAGTACACATGTGATTGATAAGTGATAGTGAAAAAATTAAACTTATCAACGATAAAACAAATAATGATAAACTTTGAATTTGAGTCAGAGGCAGTTAGTATGGGAACAAATATTTAGTACAATATTTAATCTGAATCTGTATTTGTTTGATACAAACTACAATAATTGCGTATGTTTTTGACGCGCAGACGAGAACGGCTGTTAATATTGCGTCATGCTACTACAATATAAGTAGCATAATTTGCAAAGTAATTTAGCATTACGATAATTTTCAATGCCAAATGACCAGAATAGTCACTGAACCACCGACGAGCTGCCGGAAGTGGCGGTGGCGGCGGCCACGGAGGCCAGGGCAGCCGCGGTGACGTTCGGTGGCGGCCGCGATGGCAGCGCTGGTGGCGGCGCCTGCGGCACCGGCGACAATTTGCGCGTCGATGGCGGCGCCGGCGGCGGTCTCTGCGGCGCGCCAACGGATGACACTGTCGACGTTGTCGCTGATGTTGAAGCTCCCGACGAGAATCCGACGCCGCTGCTAGCGCCGTAGCCCCCGATTGCGACTTCACTGAGAACTCGCAGAGCTTCCACCGTGGCCTTGTAGGCTCGAGCGGTTTCCACGCGTCTTGTCGCCTCGGCCTCGGATTCCTCCATCAGGCTGGTCTGGTCGGAGCAGCTGTACAGCTGCACTGGCAGCGACGTCTTTAGGAATGATCTCAGCTGCGTTGTGGCGGAAGGGGAGCGATTTTATTTCAGTGCCTTTGTGGTGGGTATTGGCCTCGCATCTGAATCACTCTCTCTGCAATCACCTCACTCTTCAACCACCTCACTACTCACTCACCCACTCCTCAACCACCTCACTCCTCAACCACCTCACTCCTCAACCACCTCACTCTTCAACCACCTCACTCTTCAACCACCTCACTCCTCAACCACCTCACTCCTCAACCACCTCACTCTTCAACCACCTCACTCTTCAACCACCTCACTCCTCAACCACCTCACTCTTCAACCACCTCACTCCTCAACCACCTCACTCTTCAACCACCTCACTCCTCAACCACCTCACTCCTCAACCACCTCACTCTTCAACCACCTCACTCCTCGACCACCTCCCTCCTCACCCACCTCACTCACCCACCTCACTCCTCACCCACCTCACTCCTCACTCACCCACTCCTCACCCACCTCACTCCTCGCTCACCTCACTCCTCAACCACCTCACTCCTCAACCACCTCACTCCTCACCCACTTCACCCCTCACCCGCCTCATTCCTCAACCACTTCACACATATTATCCACCTCACTCTTCACCCACATGCTCTCATCTCGATTCAAAGCAACCCATTCTAGATCCAGACCCACCTCCGTCCTAAACTGTGACATAATTGTAAGAATTAGTCATATTTAAGAAAGAATTTGCACATCCCAAAGCGTACGTCATTAACCACCATGTGAATGATGGTCTTTGGCACAAAGTCTCGTTGCGCTTTGTCCACTATGCGCATGTAGGATTTGGCCAAACTCCGGATTGTCTCAACTTGACGCTCCATCGACGGGTCCAGGGTTTCCTCCTCTATACTGCTGCTTCTAGCCTGGTTGAGTGCGAGTTTGATGAGTAAGAGTTGTATTGATTCAATAATTTTATTCTTGGCAGTAGATATTAACATAGATATCCGTAGTCTCTGTGACAGGAGAATGAATTAGGTACGGTGCGGAGGGAGGTGGATGCGGAGTGAGGTGGTTGAGGAGTGAGGTGGGCGAGGAGCGAGGTGGGCGAGGAGTGAGGTGGGTGAGGAGTGAGGTGGGTGAGGAGTGAGGTGGTTGAGGAGTGAGGTGGGCGAGGAGCGAGGTGGGCGAGGAGTGAGGTGGGTGAGGAGTGAGGTGGTTGAGAAGTGATGTGGGTGAGGAGTGAGGTGGTTGAGGAGTGAGGTGGGTGAGGAGTGAGGTGGGTAAGGAGTGAGGTGGTTGAGGAGTGAGGTGGGTGAGGAGTGAGGTGGGTAAGGAGTGAGGTGGGTGAGGAGTGAGGTGGGTAAGGAGTGAGGTGGGTGAGGAGTGAGGTGGGTAAGGAGTGAGGTGGGCGAGGAGTGAGGTGGGTAAGGAGTGAGGTGGGCGAGGAGTGAGGTGGTTGCAGAGTGAGGAATGTGCGGAGTGAGGTGGATGCGGAGTGAGGTAACAAAGCAAACACTTGCCTGCATTTCTCTCACCTCCTCTTTCTCCTCCTCGTCACCCTCCGGATAAACTCCAGCGCGAAGCAGCGCCGCCTTCCAAGTGTCGACATCGTCGGCTGACTCGGCCGCAAGCTCCAGACTCTTGCAGTCTTTGTACGTGTTTCTGTTCGGGTAATTCAAACGTTTTCTAGATTTAAATTTCACCGTTTCTACTCACAGTAGTTACACTATGACTTTCAATACGATGTTTCTATTGGTACTACGAAGTATTCAAGTTTTTAATGCAAATCGTAGCTCCAACCTGCCATCAGCGTTGAAGAGCACGATGACGCTTCTTTTGCTGAACAATCGGTTCTCGCCGTCGCGAACCCGAAGGCCTTCCAAGGGCAGCATGTACTTTTGCTGGCGCTCCTGTATTGCCGCGGTTTAGAAGTTAAGTTGGTTTTTAGTTACTTTTCGTATACTTGTCAAACAAGCAACAAAAAACTGAACTTTTCATTACATTTCTTCAGTGTTTAGCATTCAGAAGAATTTAAACCATTTGAATCTACTCAAGCAGTGTATTTGCTCCTTTCATATCGTTGCGTTTGTATCTGACATTGCCCTATGGAACACTTCTGGCCTTCCTCGTCCAGAGGATGCGCTCCTATTCTCTCTTTTCTCTCTTCTTTTCTTTTATCTATATTCTCCTCCCTCCTGTCTCTTCTCTCCTCTCTACTCTCTCCTCTCTCCCCTCTGTCCTCTGTCCTCTCTCTTCTCTCCTCTTTCCCCTCTCCTCTCTCATCTCTCCTCTCTCATCTCTCTTCTCTCCTCTTTCCCCTCTCCTCTCTCATCTCTCATCTTCCCCCCTCCTCTCTCATCTCTCCTCTCTCATTTCTCCTCTCTCCTCTTTCCCCTCTCCTCTCTCCTCTCTCCTCTCTCCTCTTTCCCCTCTCCTCTCTCCTCTCTCCTCTCTCCTCTCTCCTCTCTCCTCTCTCCTCTCGCCTCTTTCCCCTCTCCTCTCTCATTTCTCCTCTCTCGTCTTTCCCCTCTCCTCTCTCCTCTCTCCTCTCTCCTCACTCCTCTCTCCTCTCTCCTCTTTCCCCTCTCTTCTCTCCTCTCTCCTCTCTCCTCTCTCCTCTCTCCTCTCTCCTCTCTCCTCTCTCCTCACTCCTCTCTCCTCTCTCCTCTTTCCCCTCTCCTCTCTCATCTCTCATCTTCCCCCCTCCTCTCTCATCTCTCCTCTCTCATTTCTCTTCTCTCCTCTTTCCCCTCTCCTCTCTCCTCTCTCCTCTCGCCTCTTTCCCCTCTCCTCTCTCATTTCTCCACTCTCGTCTTTCCCCTCTCCTCTCTCCTCTCTCCTCTCTCCTCACTCCTCTCTCCTCTCTCCTCTTTCCCCTCTCTTCTCTCCTCTCTCCTCTCTCCTCTTTCCCCTCTCCTCTCTCCTCTCTCCTCACTCCTCTCTCCTCTCTCCTCTTTCCCCTCTCCTCTCTCATCTCTCATCTCTCCTCTCTTCTCCCTCCCCTCTTCTCTCGCCCCTCTTCTCTCTCCTTTCTCTCCGGTCTGTCTCTCCGCCTCTACCTTCTAAACTTCACTGCTCTTCCGCTACCCAACCGACGGCAGTTAAAATGTAGCAGTTGATTCCAGCAGAATTAGAAGGCTCTGATTCTTCATTTTCGCTGCGTAGCGAAACTCTAATATTATTCAAGCCTCAGTTGTTATAACGCAAAGGCAATGCAATAATAGCTGTGTTTATTATAAGCGAAGTTATAATATGTGCATGTATAGTTTCCAAATACAAATGGTAGAGTGAATGGAGAGAGAGAGAGAGAGAGAGAGAGAGAGAGAGAGAGAGAGAGAGAGAGAGAGAGAGAGAGAGAGCAAAGGACTTAGTTTAGGCTTTGCCGCCTTTGGCAAAGAAGTAAGACAGAATTGAGCGGAAGTGCAAAGCTTAAAATTAGCTCGTAGCTACACGAGAAACCGTATTTAGACTGAACTGCCTTTTCTGAATAGTTGGTACCCAATCTTATGTGCAACAATCTCCAAACTATAGTTCGCTTAGTTCTAAGAGATTATAGATTTCTGTGAGAGTTGCAGTGCAGATTTGGAGAGGTAAGACAGTGGAGAAGACAAAAAAAGAAAAGAGGGGATGAAAAGAAAGAACAGGAGGTAAGATAAGAGATTATAAGAGAAGATAAGAGAAGGGACGAGACGAGAGGAGAGAAGAGGAGAGGAGAGGAGAGGAGAGGAGAAGAGAGGAGAGGAAAGGAGAGGAGGGGAAGAGAGAGGAGAGGAGAGAAGAGGAGAGGAGAGGTGAGGAGAGGAGAGGAGAGGAGAGGAGAGGAGAGGTGAGGAGAGGAGAGGAGAGGAGAGGAGAGGAGAGGCGAGGAGAGGAGAGGAGAGGAGAGGAGAGGAGAGGAGAGAGAGGAGAGGAGAGAGGAGAGAGGAGAGGAGAGAAGAGGAGAGGAGAGGAGAGAAGAGGAGAGGAGAGGTGAGGAGAGGAGAGGAGAGGAGAGGAGAGGTGAGGAGAGGAGAGGAGAGGAGAGGAGAGGAGAGGAGAGGCGAGGAGAGGAGAGGAGAGGAGAGGAGAGGAGAGGAGAGAGAAGAGAGGAGAGAGGAGAGAGGAGAGGAGAGGAGAGGAGAGGAGAGGAGAGGAGAGGAGAGAGGAGAGGAGAGGAGAGGAGAGGAGAAGAGAGGAGAGGAAAGGAGAGGAGAGAGAAGAGAGGAGATAAGAGGGTAGGAGACGAGTGGAGAGGAGAGGAGAGGAGAGAAGAGGAGAGGAGAGGTGAGGAGAGGAGAGGAGAGGAGAGGAGAGGAGAGGAGAGGAGAGGAGAGAGATGAGAGGAGAGAGGAGAGAGGAGAGGAGAGGAGAGGAGAGGAGAGGAGAAGAGAGGAGAGGAAAGGAGAGGAGAGAGAAGAGAGGAGATAAGAGGGGAGGAGACGAGTGGAGAGGAGAGGAGAGGAGAGAGAGGAGAGGAGAGAGGAGAGAGGAGAGGAGAGGAGGGGAGAGGAGAGAGAAGAGAGGAGAGGAGAGAAGAGGAGAGGAGAGGAGAGAGGAGAGGAGAGAAGAGGAGAGGAGAGGTGAGGAGAGGAGAGGAGAGGAGAGGAGAGGAGAGGAGAGGCGAGGAGAGGAGAGGAGAGGAGAGGAGAGGAGAGGAGAGGAGAGGAGAGGAGAGGTGAGGAGAGGAGAGGAGAGGAGAGGAGAGAGAGGAGAGGAGAGGTGAGGAGAGGAGAGGAGAGGAGAGGAGAGGAGAGGAGAGAGGAGAGGAGAGAAGAGGAGAGGAGAGGTGAGGAGAGGAGAGGAGAGGAGAGGAGAGGAGAGGAGAGGAGAGAGAGGAGAGGAGAGAGGAGAGAGGAGAGGAGAGAGGAGAGAGGAGAGGAGAGGAGAGGAGAGGAGAAGAGAGGAGAGGAAAGGAGAGGAGAGAGAAGAGAGGAGATAAGAGGGGAGGAGACGAGTGGAGAGGAGAGGAGAGAGGAGAGAGGAGAGGAGAGAAGAGGAGAGGAGAGGTGAGGAGAGGAGAGGAGAGGAGAGGAGAGGAGAGGAGAGGAGAGGAGAGGAGAGAGGAGAGGAGAGAAGAGGAGAGGAGAGGTGAGGAGAGGAGAGGAGAGGAGAGGAGAGGAGAGGCGAGGAGAGGAGAGGAGAGGAGAGGAGAGGAGAGGAGAGAGAGGAGAGGAGAGAGAGGAGAGGAGAGGAGAGGAGAGGAGAGGAGAGGAGAGGAGAAGAGAGGAGAGGAAAGGAGAGGAGAGAGAAGAGAGGAGATAAGAGGGGAGGAGACGAGTGGAGAGGAGAGGAGAGGAGAGAGAGGAGAGGAGAGAGGAGAGAGGAGAGGAGAGGAGGGGAGAGGAGAGAGAAGAGAGGAGATAATAGGGGAGGAGACGAGTGGAGAGGAGAGGAGAGGAGAGAGAGGAGAGGAGAGAGGAGAGAGGAGAGGAGAGGAGGGGAGAGGAGAGAGAAGAGAGGAGATAAGAGGGGAGGAGACGAGTGGAGAGGAGAGGAGAGAGGAGACGAGAGGAGAGGAGACGAGAGGAGAGGAGAGGAGGGGAGAGGAAAGAGAAGAGGAAAGAGAAGAGGAAAGAGAAGAGGAAAGAGAAGAGAGGAGATAAGAGGAGATTAATAAAAAATTACGCGAGCACCAAAACTGACCTCTTGATCCGCGTACCAGGTGAGACTCTCAGACGACAGGACGAACCAGCAGCAGCAGCCCCGCATGATGTGCTTGTTATTGATTGTCAGGAAGCCTTTGTGAATCACCTGTTCAAATGAAACAGTGATGGTTTGATTGATAAAATATTATAAATCTTTCTTGTAATGCCATAATATAATAATTTTTACAGCTACAAAATTAATATGGTGATAATTATAAGACAGAAAAATACTCGTTAGACATGGTTGATCCCTGTTAGACATGGTGATACATGTTAGATAAGGTGACACCTGTTAGATAAGGTGATACCTGTTAGATATGGTGATACCTGTTAGACAGAAAGATACCTGTTGGACAGAGTGATACCTGTTAGATATGGTGATACATTAAATAAGGTGACACCTGTTAGATAAGGTGATACCTGTTAGATATGGTGATACCTGTTAGACAGAAAGATACCTGTTGTACAGAGTGATACCTGTTAGATATGGTGATACCTGTTAGACAAGGTGATATCTGTTAGATAAGGTGATACCTGTTAGAAAAGGTGATACCTTTTAGATAAAGCGATACCTGTTAGACAAACTGATACGTGTTAGATAAGGTGCTACCTACTAGACAGAGGAATACCTGTTAGATAAGATGATACCTGTTAGATAAGATGATACCTATTAGATAAGATTATACCTGTTAGATATAGTGATACCTGTTAGATATAGTGATACCTGTTAGATATAGTGATACCTGTTAGACAGAGAGATACCTGTTAGACAAGTGATACCTGTTGAATATGGGGATACCTGTTAGACAGAGAGATACCTGTTGGACAAGTGATACCTGTTGGATATGGTGATACCTGGTAGACAGAGTGATACCTGTTAGACATTGTGAAATAAATTACAGAATAGCTGTTACTTGTTATAAAAGCTTGAAAAGTTCAATTCAAACTGCATTACGCCAATCAAAAAATGGAAACGACAGTATAAAAATATCAATGATGCGAATCATATTCACATATTCCTCCTGCCTGATAAATGCTTTTGATAGTCATTCGGTGAAACGTCAAGCTAACCTTCACATAGTTTAGGCACACGCTTGAATTATACAATCAGCATGCACCTGAAAAGTTGACTTAATCTGCACTGAAAATATTGACTATTTTTGTCAACTCTGGATTCAACCGGCCAGCGTCAGTATGAAGAGCAGCATGTCAAGGTCAAATTGGTCACCTGATTTCCAACTCGCTCCTTCGTGCGTCTTTCGGTCGATTTTTGGGCGCTGAAATATTTGTAAATTAAATTTAGAGATGATTAGTTATAGTTTGAGGCCAATATGCAAGTAGATTGCAGGTAGATTCTAAGTAGATTACAGGTAAATTATGAGTAGATTACAGGTAGATTCTAAGTAGATTACAGGTAGATTGTAAGTAGATTACAGGTAGATTGTCAGTAGATTACAGGTAGATTGTAAGTAGACTACAGGTAGATTGTCAGTAGATTACAGGTAGATTATGAGTAGATTACAGGTAGATTGTAAGTAGATTACAGGTAGATTGTAAGTAGATTACAGGTAGATTGTCAGTAGACTACAGGTAGATTGTCAGTAGATTACAGGTAGATTACGAGTAGATTACAGGAAGATTGTCAGTGGATTACAGGTAGATTATGAGTAGATTACAGGTAGATTACTCAGGCAAAACCCTTAATCCTTACTTAACGAATCCGATAAAGTCCTCGTGATTAGTATTGATATACCCCAGCTGGATGTCCATGGTCAGCATCAGCTGAGACTTAGCTTCCACTTCTCTTTCGCGAATCCTAGCGCTGACGATGCCTTCGACTGTCTCCCGGAGGCGAGGGTAGCTGCGCATCTCGTGGGCGCATTTGTGCACCACTGAGCCCAGCTCTGCTGTCACCAGCTCTACGCAGCGCAGCGTTGGCTCTTTTAGGCGGCCAATTTGTTGGCGAACCACCGTTTCAAATGCCAAGTCAGGCGTGAATAAACCGGTTCTGGGTTAGTGGTTAGGGTTTGGGTTGTGTGTTAAAGTTTAAAGTTGTGGGTTAGGGTTTTGTTGTGGTGGGTTAAGGTTTGGGGTGGTGGGTTAGGGTTTGGGGTGGTGGGTTAGGGTTTGGGGAGGTGGGTTAGGGTTTGGGGAGGTGGGTTAGGGTTTGGGGAGGTGGGTTAGGGTTTGGGGAGGTGGGTTAGGGTTTGGGGAGGTGGGTTAGGGTTTGGGGATGTGGGTTAGGGTTTGGTGTGGTGTGGTGGGTTAGGGTTTGGTTGTGGTGGGTTAGGGTTTGGGTGGTGGATTAGGGTTTGGTGTGTTGGGTTAGGGTTTGGGGTGGTGGGTTAGGGTTTGGGGTGGTGGGTTAGGGTTTGGGGAGGTTGGTTAGGGTTTAGGGTGGTGGTTAGGGTTTGGGGTGGTGGTTAGGGTTTGGGGAGGTTGGTTAGGGTTTAGGGTGGTGGTTAGGGTTTGGGGTGGTGGGTTAGGGTTTGGGGTGGTGGGTTAGGGTTTGGGGTGGTGGTTAGGGTGTGGGGTGGGAGATAAGAGTCAGGTTACTTGGTGGCGCGTTGAGCTCTATTTAATTCGGTTAAATGTGCAAAATTGTTAGATAAGGAGGGGAGTTATGTCACTGAGTTGTTCAGCTAATTTGGTAAAGAAAACGATTTGTAATTTCTATGTCGAAAATAAAGGTCTTGGCTAGGTTCAGCCAAATAACAAAATTCTGATTGCATCTGGTGGCGGATCACATGCCTGGGGGTATCGCAGTTATAATAGCTGACAAAACCATTTATAGTAATTATCTCTGTTAAAAATTTGTCATATCAAAGATAGAGACAGGGTGCAATAAAATGGCAATTGACAGTGCACCTCACCGAATGCCGTGAATATTTCTAATTGCGAATTTAATCTCCCGTCTCAGTTCGCGTTCGTCCGATTCAGTCTGAAAAAAAATAAAGTAAGTATGGCACATTCATAGTGAAACTGTTACATATAATGTAATGCTGCAGTATACCCATCTGTTACAAGTGAGGGTACAGTTTAATAAACTGCGCACGAATGCCACTGAAACGCAATATACACATGTACCCCAACTTACATAGTGCTTTTCGCCGATATATCTCGAAGACTGAAATGAAAAAATGAGTCAATGCATACGAGATATATACAAACATAGAAGTTGCGATAGATCTGTAGAACAACACAAAAATGCTTAGTGTTTGGTTAACGCTAGGAACCTGGTCTTGGTTTGGCGCCAAAATCTAGATTTGGAAAGAATCTGGCGCAAAAATCCACTAATAATACGAAAAATTGTTTGTCTGTCTCTATCTAAGTATCTATCTATCTATGTTATTCTAGTCTTCAATTAGCGCCAGAAGCTGCATTTAAATTGGCGCCAGAATCTGGTTTCAAATTGGCGCCAGAATCTGGTTTCAAATTGGCGCCAGAATCTGGTATCAAATTAGCGCTAGAATCTGGTTTTGAATTGGCGCCAGAACCTAGTGTTTGAATTGGCCAATCAAAAATCAGCTCAGTTTGGCGCGTAGAGAGTTTGGTTTTAAATTGGCTTCATTTGCACATGCAACATCATGCAAGCGTATTGTAACAAGAAAGGGGTTGTAGCCTAGTGGTTGGAGCGTCTGACTCACAACTGAAACGTCGGGGGTTCGATTCCCGATCCCACTTGGAACAATTTGTGTCCTTGAGCAAAACAATTAACTCTGCATTGCTTCAGTTCACCCAGATGTAAAATTGGTGCCAGCATTAGCTGGGGTCATTGAGGGTGTTTGGCGACTCCCCCCCCCCAGTCCTTGGACTGAACAGCCGTACGCAGCCTTCAGATGCGCCGCGCAATAGCTGCGGCTGAGCTGTCGGTTGCACATCTGCCCCAAATTGGGCAGGTGTAATCAATAAAAAATAATAAAATTTAATAAGAAATCAATTCAGTCACCTTATGCAGCATGTACATGTATCGGTCGTGAATGATTTTGTTAATTTTTGCACCGCCCGACAATTCCTTGGTGCTGACTTCGCCGAAGCCTTCGATTGCTTTGGTGAAATTCTCAATGAACTGGTTGATTAAACTGCAGCGCAAAGAGTGAGGTGCTGGGTGAGAATTTATTCCTTATTAATATATATTTAATGATTTCTGCGGTTACTAACCCACTGAAATTCTAGATGTTGGGGACACGGGAAAAGAGGAATAGGGTGTAGGGATTCTAAATCTGGGATATGGGAAAAGAGGAATAGAGTGTAGGGATTCTAAATCTGGGATACGGGAAAGAGAGGAATAGGGTGTAGGGATTCTAAATCTGGGATATGGGAAAAGAGGAGTAGGGTGTAGGGATTCTAAATCTGGGATATGGGAAAGAGGAATAGGGTGTAGGGATTCTAAATCTGGGATATGGGAAAAGAGGAGTAGGGTGTAGGGATTCTAAATCTGGGATATGGGAAAGAGGAATAGGGTGTAGGGATTCTAAATCTGGGATATGGGAAAAGAGGAATAGGGTGTAGGGATTCTAAATCTGGGATATGGGAAAGAGGAGTAGGGTGTAGGGATTCTAAATATGGGATATGGGAAAGAGGAATAGGGTGTAGGGATTCTAAATCTGGGATATGGGAAAGAGGAATAGGGTGTAGGGATTCTAAATCTGGGATATGGGAGAAGAGGAGTAGGGTGTAGGGATTCTAAATCTGGGATATGGGAAAGAGGAATAGGGTGTAGGGATTCTAAATCTGGGATATGGGAAAAGAGGAGTAGGGTGTAGGGATTCTAAATCTGGGATATGGGAAAGAGGAGTAGGGTGTAGGGATTCTAAATCTGGGATATGGGAAAAGAGGAGTAGGGTGTAGGGATTCTAAATATGGGATATGGGAAAGAGGAATAGGGTGTAGGGATTCTAAATCTGGGATATGGGAAAACAGGAGTAGGGTGTAGGGATTCTAAATCTGGGATATGGGAAAAGAGGAGTAGGGTGTAGGGATTCTAAATCTGGGATACGGGAAAGAGGAATAGGGTGTAGGGATTCTAAATCTGGGATATGGGAAAAGAGGAATAGGGTGTAGGGATTCTAAATCTGGGATATAGGAAAAGAGGAGTAGGGTGTAGGGATTCTAAATCTGGGATATGGGAAAAGAGGAATAGGGTGTAGGGATTCCAAATCTGGGATATAGGAAAAGAGGAGTAGGGTGTAGGGATTCTAAATCTGGGATATGGGAAAAGAGGAGCAGGGTGTAGGGATTCCAAATCTGGGATATGGGAAAAGAGGAGTAGGGTGTAGGGATTCTAAATCTGGGATACGGGAAAGAGGAATAGGGTGTAGGGATTTTAAATCTGGGATATGGGGAAGAGGTGAAATTTAAAAGTCTTACGTTGCCATAATTTTCGCCTTAGCGTTGGGATCGTCCGGATCAAGACCGCCAAAGGCGCGATGCTCGGCCTCCAGCTCGGTGAGGCGACTCTGCAGGGCGGCCCGCAGCGTTGGCAGGGTATCCCGGATGTGCCCGACTAGCTGCTGATTGAGGCACCTCTGCAGGTGAGCAGTGCCCATCCTCTCGGCCATATGCCGGTAGGCCGGATGGCCGAGAAAGAATTTCCTCTCCGCCGCCATCGCCGAGCTGATGTCCTTCCGACCGTCGACGTCTTTCTGCGACCGGTTAACGACGCCGACGTAGCCTCGACGAAGAGGCAGGAACCGATTCTCTAGTACATCGCGAGCGTCTGTGCCGGCGTCCATGAGGTCGAGTTTGGTGAGAACCCCGATTGTGCGAGAGCCGCTGGGATCAGCCTGGGTGGGACAGTGGGGTTGGAATTCTAAGAATATGGTGGGAATGGGATTCTAAGAATATGGTGGGAATGGGATTCTAAGAATATGGTGGGAATGGGATTCTAAGAATATGGTGGGAATGGGATTCTAAGAATATGGTGGGAATGGGATTCTAAGAATATGGTGGGAATGGGATTCTAAGAATATGGTGGGAATGGGATTCTAAGAATACGTTGGAGAATGGGATTCTAAGAATACGGTGGGAGAATGGGATCCTAAGTGTGAGGATTCGAGTCTAAAAACATTTTGGGAGTTGAGAATGAGATTATAAGAATGAATATTGGTGGGAGGATAGCATTCTAGGAATATGATTGGCGGATATACGATTCTAAGAATGGAGCAAAGATTACAGGTTTATTGGATTGTTTAAATTATGAAGAAAGAAAGTATAGAATGAATTCGATGGAACTAGTTGTGCATGGGTTTCATCGGGTGCAAGAATTAGCAAATAAAATGAGTACCGTGTCAAGGGGAAGTCATAACAGGGGAAACGCGTATGGGATAAAGATTGATTCAAGATTTATGAAAGACAAATGATAAAACAGATTTTGAGGAAAAAAAATTCTGTAATACCGCTAGCTAAATTTAGATAAAGCACAATTAGTTTTATTTATTAAGCTTGCCTCTTTCGCCAGTTTCAATGCGTCGCTATTCGCCAAGTCTGAATTGGCCGGCGAGACAGCCAGAATAAGGCAATTATCCTTGGAAATGAATTCCCAAATCATTGTTCGAACTTGCTGCTCAATATCCGGAGGCTGGTCGCCAACTGCCACTTTGGTCATGCCGGGCAGGTCAACCAGTGTCAGGTTGAGAACTTGAGGACTGTAAACTCGGAGAGTGATAGGCACATTTGAGATGCCCTTGTTCTGCCCTGTGAGACGGTCTGTCTCAACTTCGATTTCGCGACGGACTTCGTCGAAGTTCACAAATTTTTTACCGCGAATGTGGCCGAACTCGGCGTATTCTGGTGATGAAGTGTTTTAAATCGTTTTAAATTGATTGTATTGCAGCAGAAATTATTTAAATAATCGTCGCTTACCGGTTTGATAATTCATCAGCTGCAAAATCAAAGGTCGCCTTGTGACGATTCCAGACCCTCGCGGCAAAAAGTCTCTGTTTTTAATTTAATTAAAATATACAGTGTAATAATAAACAATATTCAATAGAAATACGACAAAAAAATGCAGTATTCATCGTGGCTTTGTGTCAGCTGAAACTTAGGATTTACATGCACATGAAAAATTCTTTCTGAAGAAATCGAAACATACCTGCCCACAAAGTTTTCTAGAACGCTACTTTTTCCTGCACTCTGACTGCCAACGACGGCAATCTGAGGTAGATCAATTCGAATAGACGTTCCAGATGATGCGCATGCATCCTGAAGCTGGTTAATGACAAAAATGAGATGCTCCATACCAGAATTTCCTGTCATTATTTCCTAAATCAATGGAGCTTTCTTTTTGCGCTTAGAGACAACATCGCATGATCCATGTCACGCACTGAAACTTATCTGTAATTTTAAAATTGTAAATTTTGCTAATATCGCTTTTAAAGCTATAACAAAACGAAACGATTAGCTTTATAAAGTTCGAATTAGAATAGTAATAAATTTTTTTCAAATACTTTTAAAGCAAGATTTTTTTGCAAGACGAGCAAAAATACTTACATTTAACTTTTTATGCAAACTTTTAAAGAAAGAGCCAAGGACGACTTTAAGTAGAAAGACGGGAAACCTCGTTTCTTAGAAAAGTTTTGAAGGCACTTTTTCCCGAAAAATACACTACGGAGATAGGAAGTTTTCATTTTTTCAGCACAAAAATTGTTATTGCGTTTGATAGGAGGCAGATCCAGTGTTCATCTTTTGATATGTTGTGCCTTTTTTATTGCTCTATCTATATTTATAAAGCTTTTCGTTCAGAAAATTAGGATTCTATGTTAATTTTTTATTCCTCAATTCCTAAAGACAGTGTGGTGACCCCCCAGTCCTTGGACTAAACAGCCATATGCAGCCTTCAGATGTGTCACGTCGCGCAAATAGCTGCAGCTGAGCTGTTGGTTGCAATCTGCCCATTAGGGCAGGTGTGATCAATTATTATTATTATTATTAATATTAATAGGCCCTATTATTATTATTATTATTAAGTTTTCTAACTACAATTATATAGGAACTAGATTTTCTATAACCATATCCACTCTATTTTTGTCTTTAGTTAGGTTTTTTAATATAGAGCCACCATCATCAAATATATTGAGTAGGCATTAAATAAAATAATAATTAGTTCTGTCAATTGTTATTTTGGAATAGTTTCTAATAGTCAAAGATGATCTTTGCTATAAGTGTTCAGTTTTAACTGCATACTTTGAAGTCTGTATGCTGTTGGTATATATATATATATATTAGCTTTAGCTGCTTTACTGATTTCCATATGCTTAAGCATAGCCTTAGGGCTGTCTCTGTATTTATCAATGCAAAATCTCAGATTTCAATCAATGGACTGCTTTTTAATTCTAGTTAAATGCTTTTTTGCAGTCCCACAAATGACCAGGCCAATTGGCGGCAAGCATTAAGTTTTGGCATCTAAGAAATTTGTTTGTGCAATTAAAGCAAAACTATAACTACCCTGTGTATTTGGCTAAAACAGAAAAACAGAATTATGGAAGCAAGAGAGAGATGGCTGGTTATTATTGCTCTGCTGCTGGCAACGGTAAGTGGCTTCAAGTTAATAATAAATTTTGATTACCACAGTAAATCCTATTTAGCATAATAATTATTCAATTTTCAGATTGCCGAGTCCTCGTCACTGCTGTATCCGCAAGTCTTTGTTCCGCGCTTGATTGAGGTTAGTTAGTGTGTGCTCACTTCCTGTGATTAGTGTGCCTACTTCCCATGATTAGTGTGGTCACTTCCCATGATTAGTGTGCTCGCTTCCCATGATTAGTGTGGTCACTTCCCATGATTAGTGTGCTCGCTTCCCATGATTAGTGTGCTCGCTTCCCATGATTAGTGTGCTCGCTTCCCATGATTAGTGTGCTCGCTTCCCATGATTAGTGTGCTCGCTTCCCATGATTAGTGTGTTCACTTCCCATGATTAGTGTGTGTTCACTTCCCATGATTAGTGTGCTCGCTTCCCATGATTAGTGTGTGCTCACTTCCCATGATTAGTGTCTGCTCACTTCCCATGATTATTGTGTGCTCACTTCCCATGATTAGTGTGTTCACTTCCCATGATTAGTGTGTTCACTTCCCATGATTAGTGTGCTCGCTTCCCATGATTAGTGTGTGCTCGCTTCCCATAATTAGTGTGTGCTCACTTTCCATGATTAGTGTGTGCTCACTTCCCATGATTAGTGTGTTCACTTCCCATGATTAGTGTGTTCACTTCCCATGATTAGTGTGCTCGCTTCCCATGATTAGTGTGTGCTCGCTTCCCATGATTAGTGTGTGCTCACTTCCCATGATTAGTGTGTTCACTTCCCATGATTAGTGTGTTCACTTCCCATGATTAGTGTGCTCACTTCCCATGATTAGTGTGCTCACTTCCCATGATTAGTGTGTTCACTTCCCATGATTAGTGTGCTCACTTCCCATGATTAGTGTGCTCACTTCCCATGATTAGTGTGCTCACTTCCCATGATTAGTGTGCTCACTTCCCATGATTAGTGTGTGCTCACTTCCCATGATTAGTGTGTTCACTTCCCATGATTAGTGTGCTCGCTTCCCATGATTAGTGTGTTCACTTCCCATGATTAGTGTGTTCACTTCCCATGATTAGTGTGCTCACTTCCCATGATTAGTGTGCTCACTTCCCATGATTAGTGTGCTCACTTCCCATGATTAGTGTGCTCACTTCCCATGATTGGTGTGCTCACTTCCCATGATTAGTGTGTGCTCACTTCCCATGATTAGTGTGCTCACTTCCCATGATTAGTGTGTGCTCACTCCCTATGAAAAGTGAGTAGTTATTTTTCATAATTAATACTCAACTTTAAATTCCTATTATCACTCAATTCACACGCACTCACATCCGCCACCGCAGCATTTCGGCTACAGCGACCAGGAGATCGGGTATTACGTTGGCATACTGAATTCTGGTCGCTATGCTGGCAACATTTTTGGCGCCATCTTCTGGAGCTCTCTGTCCGACACAAAAGGTCGACGAGCTGTCATATTGATCAATTTGGCCTGTTCAATTCCGTGCAATTTGTTGTTCGGTCTGGCGCCTAATTTTGGCGCCGCATTGGCAGCGCGCCTACTAATTGGCGCCACTTCTGCTGTTATCCCGCTAAGCAAGACTGTTGTGTACGAGATTTCTAACAAGGAAAATCAGGTGACTCATTTCTTTAAGACTTCAACCATACATGCTCAACTTAGAAATTTACTTTTTGACCAAAAATGCGACTTACCTATTCAAAAGAAACCCTAAAGCAAAAATTAACGCAATTTTAGGTAAACGGTAGGAGTAACTATAACTGTATTAGTAAGGCGAAATGCCTCGTCGTCTAATTAGTACTACGTCTGTATTTTGTCGTGTCGGCGTTTTTGCGACTTATCTTGGCCAGCCCAGGGTTTAGGAATGTATGTTAACTACTGTTGAAAATAATTAATAATAATAATAATAATACTTTGATATAAGTGTATATGTATATGTATATATATGTACTTTGTGGACAAGCTTATGTAATATGTAAGTATGTACTATATGTACTATAATTAAAATTATACTTATATGTATAAGTACTTATATATAGTATTTATATAATAATAATAATAATATAATATAAATAATAATTTTATTAGAAGGACTACTCAAGTAGAAGAACAGAACTTCTTGGAAAGTTTTAGGAGGCAGGTTTTACCGAACAATATACTGCGGGGATAGGAGGTTTCTATTTTTTCGGCACGAAACTCGTAATTTCTTTTGATATCAGGCAGACACAATGCTCATCTTTTGATATGTCTTGCCTTGCTTATGGCCCTATCGATATTATTGGGATTTTACAATTGACTTGTCTTCCATTCAATAATACCGCAGGTCATGGCCATGTCTGTCGTCAACTTTGGCTTCGTTTTCGGCGTTATTCTGGCCGCCAATATGGGCGCCTTCTTGTCCGATCCCTACAATCAGTTTGGCGACACTTTTCCGGAGATGGCGTTAGTTAGGAAATTCCCGTTTGCCCTGCCTTCGTTAGTTTATTGCGCTTATTGTCTGATTGTTCTGCTGCTGTGCTATGCTTTCCTGCAAGAGACCAAGCAACCCGACTCTGCCGCAGCTGTCACTGTGAGCTCATTACTGCTATTAACTGCTTTTAATAGCATTCTTTTGTTAGTGAAGTTATCTAGGAATTGTCTTGAGAAAACGCCCCTAATTTCCTTGAAAAATCGCCCCTAATTACCTTAAAAAGTCGCCTCTAATTACCTTGAAAAATCTCCCCAAATTACCTTGAGAAATAGCCCCCGATTTCCTTGAGAAATCACCCCTTATTACCTTAAGAAGTCACTCCTGATTACCTTGAGAAAAAATTGCTCTTAATTACTTTGAGAAATCACCCTTAAATTCCTTGAGAAATCGCTCTTAATTTTTTTAAGAAATCGCCCTTAATTACCTTGAGAAATCGCCCCTCATAACCTTGAGAAATCGCCCCTAATTACTTTAAGAAATCGCCCCTGATTTCCTTAAGAAATCACTCCTAATTACCTTAAGGAATCGTCCCAATTACTTCTACCTAAAAACAACTGTAAATGTAATTAGATTTCAAACACTCCAACAGCTGGAATTAGCAGCCAAGGACGCTAACCACGACAAAGACTGCTGTCGCGGGACCAACAACGCCAACGAAGAACGTTGCGCCGACCAATCTTCCAAATCATCCTGTCGGTTGTCATGGCAACCAACAGGAGAAGAGCGAGCCAGCATGCTGCTGTTTCGTTCGGCCGATCGTATCAATAGTCGTCACTGTCGGCATCATTGTCGCCATAGCAACAACGACGATAGCGTCCTTGGCAACCGGCTATCCAGATCGCAGCATCACCTAGCAACCGATGGCGTCGATAGTAACGGAAAATTAACAGTGGAAAATAATTCGGCACTGGGAGCTATTAGCGCTATTGCAGCGCTGAGTCACAGCGTTGCCGCATTGGCTGAACAACCAATTGTCGAATTCTGCGCCAATCTGGATGGAGATAATAACGATTCAGATGCTATTGTAGTCGCTAAAACTACTCTTAGTAGCAATAAACGCCTCAAAACTTCGAGTAAATCTAATTTGGGCGCTTGTACAGCTTTTCTATCGTTGGTGCGTCGCTTAGCAACCGTTGGACGAAGGCTATTCTCAGACTACCCTCTATTTAAAGTTGTACTATTCGTGTACACCGTGACGTGCTCGGGCACGGTTATGTTTGACGAATGCGTGAGCGTGTTTGCATTGGACAGGGCCGCCGGGTTGGCGCTGCAGTCTAAACACCTCGGCCTTATTAACATTATGGCGCTGGTGGCTTTGATGCCATTTATCGCCTTGCTGCCGCCTCTGAGCAAGATACTGGGCCCAATGAGGGTGAGTTCTGTTTTTGTTTGGAGAGCCATGCTTTTTTAAAAATAGTTTTTTAATAAAACGCATACCGGTATACTTGTAACTTTAACTTTGCCATAAAAATTCTAACAAATGCCTTTTGATTTCTTAGAAAATCGACCCTCAAATTTTTTGTTAAATCGCCCCTTGGCTTCTTAAAGAGTCGCCCCTTGATTTCTTGTAAAATCGTCTCTCGATTTCTGAGAAAATCGCCCCACGGCTTCTTGAAAAATCTTTCCTGATTTCTTAGAAAAGCCCCCCCCAGGCTCTCAGAAAATCGGTTTCAGTCTTATAGAAAACCGCCATTTAAAATTAAAAATCTCTCATTAGTTTCCTAGAAACTCGCCTCTTTCTTAGAAAATCGATTGTTCGTTTCTTAGAAAATCGCCGCTATCTTATTAATTTATTAAGATATTAAGATATTAATTTAAATAATTAAATTTAAATTTTAGCTTAAAAATCTATTTTTCAAAGAATTCATTTCAATCTTGATGCGCAGGCTTTGATCGCGATGATCGTTTGTGTTTCAATTTCCGAATAAGAATTCATTTATTTCGTTTAATTTAATCGCTCCAGAAGAAAGCCGATTACCCTTGTACATTTTTTTACAATCCGCTGATCTTATCAGTCCGCAGATCTTTTTTTTCCTCAAAATAATGAGATAATAAGCTCTCACCTGTACGCATCTACGTTATTTTTTACTGCAGCTTTGCAGTAAGTTGCAGTTTTCAGATGTAGCCAGACTGATTGCATTGCCTGTTTTGGTGGGCGTCTCTTAATTATATAGTT
>NIVC01000436.1:42500-125000 GCA_002269645.1 Macrostomum lignano | reverse complement strand
AAAAGAGAGGTAGAAGAGAGAAACAGGTGTAGAGAAGAGGAACAGGTGTAGAGGAGAGGAACAGGTGTAGAGGAGAGAAACAGGGGTAGAGAAAAGGAACAGGGGCAGAGCAGAGGAACAGGGGTAGAGAAAAGGAACAGGTGTAGAGGAGAGAAACAGGTGTAGAGGAGAGAAACGGGGGTAGAGGAGAGGAACAGGTGTAGAGGAGAGAAACAGGGGTAGAGAAAAGGAACAGGGGTAGAGAAAAGGAACAGGTGTAGAGGAGAGGAACAGGTGTAGAGGAGAGAAACATGTGTAGAGGAGAGGAACAGGGGTAGAGAAAAGGAACAGGTGTAGATGAGAGGAACAGGTGTAGAGGAGAGAAACAGGGATAGAGGAAAGGAACAGGTGTAGAGGAGCAAGGATAGGGTGGAAAGGAAGAGGAGTGGAAAATGTTCAGAATCAACTCACTCCACAAAGCTTCGCTCTCATTTATTGCAGACTGATTTAGTTTTAAAAGATCCGTGAGAAACTTCCGGGTGCACAACAGCAGTACATGCTGCCACAATAGAGATTGCATTTGCATGCAGCAGCAGCAATGCACCGGTACCAGCTGGATCAACACGAGTCTGAGCAGCAGGGTTCAAGAAGCCGATCAGGCCGACTCGATAGTTTGAGTGTGATAAAAGTTCTGATACTAGTTATGCTAGTGGTTGCCGGCATTGTCACATTAGTTGTCGTTGCCAGCGTAGCCGACAGCGAATCAGCATCCGCATCGAATTTCTTAGAAGAGCTGCCGTTTGATCAACGGTCGACGGGTTCGAAACTACTAAGGGATTCCGAATGGCTTGATTTTGGAGGTGGGGTGGGTGTCAACCCTCCTCGCCTCTCATTGGCTGGCGCCCCGATCACTAGGTGATCGATACCCGTATCGATATCGGCGCTCGGCGCGCGCGCGCCGCAGGCGCGTGGCGCCAAGCGCCGCAGGCGCACCCTCCCGATATTAGATCCCAATAAATCAATCAGATCCCAAATCAATCAGATCCCAAATCAATCAGATCCCAAGCGCACCCTCCCGAGCCGCAGGCGTCCATGCAGCAGGCGCCCCTCCCCGCCGCACGCGCCCTCCCCCGACATGTATGCCGCAGGCGCCCTCCCCGTCTCAGGCGCCCCTCCCGATATGTATGCGCACTCTCCCTATATGTACACCGATATGTATGCAGCAGGCGCCCCGAGTGTACACTCCCCCGATATGTGTGTACACCGATATGTAGTCATCGATACGGGCCTCTTCCCCTCTCTCACCTACATCTCAACTAGCGAAATCGAACCCAGGTCGCGCCCATACTAGGACACTACACGGTTGTGGGGTATAGGGAGCGAGAAGTTTCAACCCTAACGCTGACGCAGCCCTGTACAGTGAGAGTGTACGGGCAGAGAGGGGTGGCGCGGACAGAGAACCAGCCACTAGGTTGTTATACTGTTGAAGCATAGGGAGCGAGAAGTTTTAACCCCGATGCTGACGCAGCCCTGTACACTGAGCGTGTACGGGCAGAGGGTGGGTGGAAAGAGATGTGAATAACACAGCCTGCTGCAGGAGCCGGATAGAGAGGCGCATGCTAGGACAGAGAGGTAGTGTGAGTCACACACACCCCACAGAGAAAGCCATACAGAGGATAGAGAGCTCCCTCCCCAGTTGCAGGGGACAGAGAGGCAGGCAGGGTATGCAGGGGCATGCGAACCGTCAAGGGGCCACGCGAGGATAGAGTGGAGGAGCAGAGATGTGTTTGGACAGAGAGCCAGCCACGTGTGCGTAGTGTGAGGGAACAGAAACATATGGAGCAGGAGGGAGATAGGAAGCAAACGCGCAGGGTAAGGGAGCCACACAGGGCGGTACAGTGAGACACGGGCAGGGGTGGAGCCGTGCGTGGACAGAGCTGAACGGCACGGTCAGCTGCAGGAATAGGATGATAGAGAGGCGCGGAGGGGGACAGAGAGCAGTGTGCAGGGGTAGGCAGCCACGCAGGCTGGGGAACAGAGAGGCGCGTGTCAGCCAGTTGCAGCCCGGGACAGAGAAGTATGAAGGGGGGCCTGGGACAGAGTTCCGAGCAAGGCACAGAGGTAGGGTCCTGTAGCTATGTATAGGCAGGGAGCCACGCGAGGGCAGGACAGGGGAGCAGACATGCAAGTTGCATGCAAGGCCAGAGAGGTGTGCGCGGAGGGAGACAGAGAGCAGTGTGTAGGGGTAGGTAACAGCAAACTTTAGTAGCGGCGCGTGCGGGGACGGAGAAACCAGTCAGAGCATACAGAGACGTTACAGAGAGGTACACAAGCAGAGACCAAAGCGAGCAGAGCACATGTGTAGGGACAGAGACGTGAGGGAGAATCGACCAAAACACGCTATGTATTTTCAAAAGTTGGTTTTAGTGCAACATGTTTAATAGTGGGTAGTATAATAGTATGTACATAGTAGGTATAATAGTAGTAATAATAGTAAGCATATTAGCCCAAAAGGTAGACTAAAACAGGCTAAACTGTGTGTACGCATCCTCATCACCCCACAAGCCCCCTCTCCCGCCAGACTCACTCTACCAAACCTGTATTGCTGCATGAAGGAAAATATAGTGTAAAAATACAGATCTTAACCGTCAGACCGCTGAAATCAGGGCACACTAGAGGGGGTTTCGGGGTCTGCATGCTCTATGTAAGCTGCTTGAGGAGGTTCCAAGGGCGTTGTGAGGGTTTCCATTATGTTTTGAAAAAAACTAGAGGCTTAAATACAACGTTTTATTCAAAAGTAGGTTATTTTAATGAAATAGCTGACACAATCATTGTCGAGAGTAGAAATTTTTATAAGAAACCAGGCATTTTAGCAAAAATAAACCTTCAAACCACATAAAATTGAATAAAAAGCAGACATTTTCAATTATAAACCGCAAGTATTTTAATAGAAAAGTAAGCAAACAAGGCACAAAACCAGCAAATTTTACCTTTTTATTTTAATGTTACTGATAAGGTAGAGAGTAGAAACTTGTGAGCTGTACGGAGTTAGAAAGTATTAACCATTATGTATCGTATGAATTATTAGTTCAGTACCAGCCATTGGTCAAGCGAGCATTTATGAAGTTATTACGAGTGATGAAGGGATAGAGAGCTATATACAGGAAGACAGTATCCTTCTAAACCACCACGAACAGATTGCTAATAGAGATAAGCTTTGTCTGTGTGCAGTATGAGTAAGCGAAGGCGGGGCAAATACTTTTCCACATGCCGGACAGAACAGTATTGTGCTAGGATTTCTCTCGAAATCGCGGTACGTTACTAGTTTTTATCACACCATCCAGATGCGTCAACTAGTCAGCAGTAGTCATTTATATGTTATTAGAACTTACAAACCCAGGTCAAGTAAATATTACAAAGAGTATATTACGTACACACACCAACTACGAATACCAAGCCATACTAGTCTACTTGCAGTGCTCCTGGAGGGAAGGGACGGCGGGGTGTACATCCGGCAGGGTGGGCGTCCAGCGAGTGTACATCTGACAGGATGGGTGTTCAGCAAGTGTACATCTGACAGGGTGGGCGTTCAGCAAGTGTACCTTCAGCGTCGAGTAGGTGTACACCCGTCAGTGGGAACTCAGCCCCTCCCACCAATGTCGTGTGCATGCGGTTAGTCAGTATAGTGGTGGGGTAGACGGTGCAGGAAGGAAACCCAGATGCTGACGCTGCCCTGTACAGCGAGCAACCAGCCCTCCTGTAGCAGGAGGGGGACAGAGAGTGCGTGGAGGCAGTAGGAGATAGAGGACGCTACCCGGCATGTCGCAGCACGCGGCGCGGGACAGAGAGGCAGTGTGTAAGTCACCCCCACAGGGAGAGCTGCCCTGGCAGGAGGCGCGGGACAGAGAGGCGGTGAATCACACCCCACGGAGAGAGCCGTACAGCGAGCTTCCCCACCCGAGTCCGGTAAATATTACAGAGTATTACGTGCACACGCCAGCCCTGAATACCAAGCCATACTAGTCTACCTGCAGTGCTCCCAGAGGGAAGGGATGGTCAGGAGTTACACACCAAGAATGCATTCATACAAAGAGTACACAACTCGAGCCCAGACACCAAGTCACAGTCTACTTACAGTAGAGATGGTAGATTAATAGCAAGATTATATTACAATTAGACCTCCCTAGCACATGAGGAGTGAAATTCAATAATAATTGAATTCAATAATAATACAACATTTAGACGTAGTAATTTAATTACAAAATACCACTAACACTGAGCCAACGAATTGTAGGTTACAAAGGAGTTGCCACTCATATGGAAAGCCAGTATAATGCAGGTGTATATTATTAAAACATAGACAAAAACGATGCAGACGTATATACACACTATTGATTTTGTACATGTACATTTCGGCATATTACCACACATCGCAGGCACATATTATATATCGGGGGATAGGTTAAAATACACACATCGTAGATGTAGAAGCAGACACAATGCAGGAAAATTATGATACGAGTGTACATATTAGTGCGTAAAAGTATCATATTATGACACCCTGTAGCACATATTGACATAATGCAGGGGAAAATATTGACAGAAATAGTACACAATTGTAGAGGTAACAACCCGCCAACTAGTAAGGACATCCAGCACTTGTTCAGGTTTTTATTATTTCGAGACGAGTGTCATGCCCCCGCAAGAGATCTTATCAGAAATTTGTTGAACTCCACTGCAACTCTCCCCAGAGCCTCCAAATGTGAGTTTTTAACCCAGGGTCGAGTACAAAGGACCCGCCCACTCTTAACCCCAAGGGGTGATCGTAGCGGAGACCAAGTACAGTGCGGACGGAGAGGGGTAACAGAAAGCGCTGCATCAGACCGCAGGGCTGCATTCCTCCCCCGAGGTAGGCGCGTCAGCTCCCACTCCTCATTTAACCATCAAGTAAACTAAAGAAGTCAAGCAGAAAGCCTTACAATCACCCGCAACCAGCACAAGTAAGAGTACTTTCCACTAGAGAGCCATAGTGCAAGATTCGCGAGCCAAGTTGAAGAAGCACACCAAATTACACTAAAGACATATGTATTAAAAAGCATACCGGCACCTCTACAAAAACACAGTATGTACCGATTAAAGTTGCTTTTGGTGCAGTGTATTTAATAAAAAGCAGGTACCTAACACAAAAGTAGGCATCAATGCAGTGCACGGACTAAACTGTATTTACAAACGCAGGGCAACGAACTACACACAATGTAGCGCATAGACATAATTGTACGCATAAATGTACGCAATTTCCGGTATATAGGACCACATGTACGCAAATGTACACAATGTACACAAACAAACACACACACACACACAAACACAACACACACACACACACACACACACACACACACACTCAGGCGTATTCACAGCAAGAGCTTCCTGCCGATGGCGCCATCGCCTGCGGCGATCGGCGCTGCAGGATGCGCTCTGCAGGATGCGCCTGAGTGTGTGTGTGTGTGTGTGTGTGTGTGTGTGTGTGTGTTTGTGTTTGTGTTTGTGTGTGTGTGTGTTTGTTTGTGTGCATTGTGTGCATTTGCGTGCATGTGGTCCTATATACCGGAAATTGCGTACATTTATGCGTACAATTATGTCTATGCGCTACATTGTGTGTAGTTCGTTGCCCTGCGTTTGTAAATACAGTTTAGTCCGTGCACTGCATTGATGCCTACTTTTGTGTTAGGTACCTGCTTTTTATTAAATACACTGCACCAAAAGCAACTTTAATCGGTACATACTGTGTTTTTGTAGAGGTGCCGGTATGCTTTTTAATACATATGTCTTTAGTGTAATTTGGTGTGCTTCTTCAACTTGGCTCGCGAATCTTGCACTATGGCTCTCTAGTGGAAAGTACTCTTACTTGTGCTGGTTGCGGGTGATTGTAAGGCTTTCTGCTTGACTTCTTTAGTTTACTTGATGGTTAAATGAGGAGTGGGAGCTGACGCGCCTACCTCGGGGAGGAATGCAGCCCTGCGGTCTGATGCAGCGCTTTCTGTTACCCCTCTCCGTCCGCACTGTACTTGGTCTCCGCTACGATCACCCCTTGGGGTTAAGAGTGGGCGGGTCCTTTGTACTCGACCCTGGGTTAAAAACTCACATTTGGAGGCTCTGGGAGAGTTGCAGTGGAGTTCAACAAATTTCTGATAAGATCTCTTGCGGGGGCATGACACTCGTCTCGAAATAATAAAAACCTGAACAAGTGCTGGATGTCCTTACTAGTTGGCGGGTTGTTACCTCTACAATTGTGTACTATTTCTGTCAATATTTTCCCCTGCATTATGTCAATATGTGCTACAGGGTGTCATAATATGATACTTTTACGCACTAATATGTACACTCGTATCATAATTTTCCTGCATTGTGTCTGCTTCTACATCTACGATGTGTGTATTTTAACCTATCCCCCGATATATAATATGTGCCTGCGATGTGTGGTAATATGCCGAAATGTACATGTACAAAATCAATAGTGTGTATATACGTCTGCATCGTTTTTGTCTATGTTTTAATAATATACACCTGCATTATACTGGCTTTCCATATGAGTGGCAACTCCTTTGTAACCTACAATTCGTTGGCTCAGTGTTAGTGGTATTTTGTAATTAAATTACTACGTCTAAATGTTGTATTATTATTGAATTCAATTATTATTGAATTTCACTCCTCATGTGCTAGGGAGGTCTAATTGTAATATAATCTTGCTATTAATCTACCATCTCTACTGTAAGTAGACTGTGACTTGGTGTCTGGGCTCGAGTTGTGTACTCTTTGTATGAATGCATTCTTGGTGTGTAACTCCTGACCATCCCTTCCCTCTGGGAGCACTGCAGGTAGACTAGTATGGCTTGGTATTCAGGGCTGGCGTGTGCACGTAATACTCTGTAATATTTACCGGACTCGGGTGGGGAAGCTCGCTGTACGGCTCTCTCCGTGGGGTGTGATTCACCGCCTCTCTGTCCCGCGCCTCCTGCCAGGGCAGCTCTCCCTGTGGGGGTGACTTACACACTGCCTCTCTGTCCCGCGCCGCGTGCTGCGACATGCCGGGTAGCGTCCTCTATCTCCTACTGCCTCCACGCACTCTCTGTCCCCCTCCTGCTACAGGAGGGCTGGTTGCTCGCTGTACAGGGCAGCGTCAGCATCTGGGTTTCCTTCCTGCACCGTCTACCCCACCACTATACTGACTAACCGCATGCACACGACATTGGTGGGAGGGGCTGAGTTCCCACTGACGGGTGTACACCTACTCGACGCTGAAGGTACACTTGCTGAACGCCCACCCTGTCAGATGTACACTTGCTGAACACCCATCCTGTCAGATGTACACTCGCTGGACGCCCACCCTGCCGGATGTACACCCCGCCGTCCCTTCCCTCCAGGAGCACTGCAAGTAGACTAGTATGGCTTGGTATTCGTAGTTGGTGTGTGTACGTAATATACTCTTTGTAATATTTACTTGACCTGGGTTTGTAAGTTCTAATAACATATAAATGACTACTGCTGACTAGTTGACGCATCTGGATGGTGTGATAAAAACTAGTAACGTACCGCGATTTCGAGAGAAATCCTAGCACAATACTGTTCTGTCCGGCATGTGGAAAAGTATTTGCCCCGCCTTCGCTTACTCATACTGCACACAGACAAAGCTTATCTCTATTAGCAATCTGTTCGTGGTGGTTTAGAAGGATACTGTCTTCCTGTATATAGCTCTCTATCCCTTCATCACTCGTAATAACTTCATAAATGCTCGCTTGACCAATGGCTGGTACTGAACTAATAATTCATACGATACATAATGGTTAATACTTTCTAACTCCGTACAGCTCACAAGTTTCTACTCTCTACCTTATCAGTAACATTAAAATAAAAAGGTAAAATTTGCTGGTTTTGTGCCTTGTTTGCTTACTTTTCTATTAAAATACTTGCGGTTTATAATTGAAAATGTCTGCTTTTTATTCAATTTTATGTGGTTTGAAGGTTTATTTTTGCTAAAATGCCTGGTTTCTTATAAAAATTTCTACTCTCGACAATGATTGTGTCAGCTATTTCATTAAAATAACCTACTTTTGAATAAAACGTTGTATTTAAGCCTCTAGTTTTTTTCAAAACATAATGGAAACCCTCACAACGCCCTTGGAACCTCCTCAAGCAGCTTACATAGAGCATGCAGACCCCGAAACCCCCTCTAGTGTGCCCTGATTTCAGCGGTCTGACGGTTAAGATCTGTATTTTTACACTATATTTTCCTTCATGCAGCAATACAGGTTTGGTAGAGTGAGTCTGGCGGGAGAGGGGGCTTGTGGGGTGATGAGGATGCGTACACACAGTTTAGCCTGTTTTAGTCTACCTTTTGGGCTAATATGCTTACTATTATTACTACTATTATACCTACTATGTACATACTATTATACTACCCACTATTAAACATGTTGCACTAAAACCAACTTTTGAAAATACATAGCGTGTTTTGGTCGATTCTCCCTCACGTCTCTGTCCCTACACATGTGCTCTGCTCGCTTTGGTCTCTGCTTGTGTACCTCTCTGTAACGTCTCTGTATGCTCTGACTGGTTTCTCCGTCCCCGCACGCGCCGCTACTAAAGTTTGCTGTTACCTACCCCTACACACTGCTCTCTGTCTCCCTCCGCGCACACCTCTCTGGCCTTGCATGCAACTTGCATGTCTGCTCCCCTGTCCTGCCCTCGCGTGGCTCCCTGCCTATACATAGCTACAGGACCCTACCTCTGTGCCTTGCTCGGAACTCTGTCCCAGGCCCCCCTTCATACTTCTCTGTCCCGGGCTGCAACTGGCTGACACGCGCCTCTCTGTTCCCCAGCCTGCGTGGCTGCCTACCCCTGCACACTGCTCTCTGTCCCCCTCCGCGCCTCTCTATCATCCTATTCCTGCAGCTGACCGTGCCGTTCAGCTCTGTCCACGCACGGCTCCACCCCTGCCCGTGTCTCACTGTACCGCCCTGTGTGGCTCCCTTACCCTGCGCGTTTGCTTCCTATCTCCCTCCTGCTCCATATGTTTCTGTTCCCTCACACTACGCACACGTGGCTGGCTCTCTGTCCAAACACATCTCTGCTCCTCCACTCTATCCTCGCGTGGCCCCTTGACGGTTCGCATGCCCCTGCATACCCTGCCTGCCTCTCTGTCCCCTGCAACTGGGGAGGGAGCTCTCTATCCTCTGTATGGCTTTCTCTGTGGGGTGTGTGTGACTCACACTACCTCTCTGTCCTAGCATGCGCCTCTCTATCCGGCTCCTGCAGCAGGCTGTGTTATTCACATCTCTTTCCACCCACCCTCTGCCCGTACACGCTCAGTGTACAGGGCTGCGTCAGCATCGGGGTTAAAACTTCTCGCTCCCTATGCTTCAACAGTATAACAACCTAGTGGCTGGTTCTCTGTCCGCGCCACCCCTCTCTGCCCGTACACTCTCACTGTACAGGGCTGCGTCAGCGTTAGGGTTGAAACTTCTCGCTCCCTATACCCCACAACCGTGTAGTGTCCTAGTATGGGCGCGACCTGGGTTCGATTTCGCTAGTTGAGATGTAGGTGAGAGAGGGGAAGAGGCCCGTATCGATGACTACATATCGGTGTACACACATATCGGGGAGTGTACACTCGGGCGCCTGCTGCATACATATCGGTGTACATATAGGGAGAGTGCGCATACATATCGGGAGGGGCGCCTGAGACGGGGAGGGCGCCTGCGGCATACATGTCGGGGAGGGCGCGTGCGGCGGGGAGGGGCGCCTGCTGCATGGACGCCTGCGGCTCGGGAGGGTGCGCTTGGGATCTGATTGATTTGGGATCTGATTGATTTGGGATCTGATTGATTTATTGGGATCTAATATCGGGAGGGTGCGCCTGCGGCGCTTGGCGCCACGCGCCTGCGGCGCGCGCGCGCCGAGCGCCGATATCGATACGGGTATCGATCACCTAGTGATCGGGGCGCCAGCCAATGAGAGGCGAGGAGGGTTGACACCCACCCCACCTCCAAAATCAAGCCATTCGGAATCCCTTAGTAGTTTCGAATACGGATCACGCGCCCGCCGCTTCCTAGAGGCTTTTCAAACGGAGAAACTGATCAATTCAATTGCTTATATCTGGTCGTCTATTCTTTGAAAAAATATTTTAGAATCTTTCAATTAAAATATTCGGATTTTTTCATCGTTCTACTTCAAGTAGCAATAGTATTTTCTAGAATTGTTTTTAACATGCAACTATTGTAAGTTTCGCTATTTTAATGTAGTGAGGTAATTGTATATTACTTCTATTTGTTTTTTTTTTCAATTGTTAAGTCTCTACAGTCTACACGCTGCTGATTTTGACTATACATGTGAGTGCAAAATGATATTATAAAATTTCAGGTAATCGGTTCATTCTTTAATTTTCTGTTAGTATATTGATGTTGCAATTTTTCAACTTGGTGTTCAATTTGCTATTGTTTTATTTTTACGCTGCTAACCAGGGGCGAAACTAGAAAAGATTTCTTGTTGCATGCACGTTTGCGTTAGGGGCGCCAAATTAGCCATGGAAGAGGGCGGCCAAGCTACGGAAGAGCTAGGGGTGCCAAAGCTACCGTGGGAGGGGGCCCCAAAGCTACCCTGAGAGGGGGTGCCAAAGCTACCGTGAGAGGGGGTGCCAAAGCTACAGTGAGAGGGGTTAATCTAACTCTTATCAACTAATCAATCTCACTCTATCAACTGATCAATCTCACTCTATCAGCGCCAAATCTACCCTGAGAGGGGGCGCCAAAACTACAGTGAGAGGGGTTAATCTAACTCTTATCAACTAATCAATCTCACTCTATCAACTGATCAATCTCACTCTATCAGCGCCAAAGCTACCCTGAGAGGGGGCGCCAAAACTACAGTGAGAGGGGTTAATCTAACTCTTATCAACTAATCAATCTCACTCTATCAACTGATCAATCTCACTCTATCAGCGCCAAAGCTACCGTGAGAGGGGGTGCCAAAGCTACAGTGAGAGGGTGCGCCAAAGCTACCGTGAGAGGGGTTAATCTCACTCTTATCAACTGATCAATCTCACTCTATCAGCGCCAAAGCTACAGTGAGAGGGGGCGCCAAAGCTACCGTGAGAGGGGGCGCCAAAGCTACCGTGAGAGGGGGCGCCAAAGCTACCGTGAGAGGGGGCGCCAAAGCTACCGTGAGAGGGGGTGCCAAAGCTACCGTGAGAGGGGTGCCAAAGCTACCGTGAGAGGGGGCGCCAAAACTACAGTGAGAGGGGGTGCCAAAGCTACCGTGAGAGGGGTGCCAAAGCTACCGTGAGAGGGGGTGCCAAAGCTACCGTGAGAGGGGTGCCAAAGCTACCGTGAGAGGGGTGCCAAAGCTACCGTGAGAGAGGGCGCCAAAACTACAGTGAGGGGGTGCCAAAGCTACCGTGAGAGGGGTGCCAAAGCTACCGTGAGAGGGGGGTGCCAAAGCTACCCTGAGAGGGGGCCCCAAAGCTACCCTGAGAGGGGGCCCCAAAGCTACCCTGAGAGGGGGCGCCAAAACTACAGTGAGAGGGGGTGCCAAAGCTACCGTGAGAGGGGTTAATCTAACTCAAAGCTACTTTAAAAGGGCACCATGTACTCTGCCAGCACTCTGGCCAACGCCCAGTGTAGCCAAATTAGCCATTAGCCATAATCAGCTAGTGTTGAAGAATGAAAAAATTAACAAATAATTTTAAAAGCTTTCAGGCGCAGGCAGTTACAGAAAAGTACAGTGAGTAGCATTGAGAATTTCGTTTATTTCATGCATGTCTGTAAAAAGCTACATCTTATAGACTACTTTACTGGTACTATTATTATTAAGTAAGCTTTTTATAGTACAGATTTAGGATTAGGCATTACATGTACAATCAAGCTAATAAAATTAACAGACTAGAGACACCTGTTCATAAATGAAATCCAATCCAGCAGTAAAAGGACGCATCATTATCGAGAGAAAATTGCAGGATAATGAGTGCAATAAATTATAGTATACGATGTGTACAAGAGTAAAGCGGGAAGATTGTAACTCGTGTACATGATATGTAAAAAAACTGATAAATAGTTTATTATTAATAGTAATATTAGTACGCTGACACAGTTTGTACAATCAACTTGAAAAATACAATATTTTGGCACTAAAAAGCCTTCGACAATGGAATAGGTATTACCACTTTTTCTAAGACACTAAAATTTTCATTTAATTAGACTTATACATCTAAGGAGAATAAGTGCTCAAATTTCATCGCCAAGGCTAAACATGACATTACTACGGCTATTAAGGCTAACTGGAAAATTTAATTCAAAAACATTTTTAATTCAGGTACAATTGGACATTTTTACTTAAGAATGAAAGGAAAATCCCACTCTCAAGGACGAATGGAAAATTCCACTCTTAAGAATGAATGGAAAATTCCACTTTCAATGATGAATGGGAAATTCCACTCTCAAGGGTAAATGGAAACTTCCACTTTCAAGAATCAATGGAAAATTCCACTCAAAATGAATGGAAAATTTCACTCTCAAGGACGAATGGAAAATTCCACTCTTAAGAATAAATTGAAAATTCCACTTTCAATGATGAATGGGAAATTCCACTCTCAAGGGTAAATGGAAACTTCCACTTTCAAGAATCAATGGAAAATTCCACTCAAAATGAATGGAAAATTCCACTCTTAAGGACGAATGGAAAATTCCACTCTTAAGAATAAATTGAAAATTCCACTTTCAATGATGAATGGGAAATTCCACTCTCAAGGATGAATGGAAAATTCCACTCTCAAGCATGAATGCAAGTATATATCTGTACAGAAAATTTAAAATTGAAAATCCCGCTCTAAAAGGATGAAAAATGATATACTAATTAATCGAACAAGTGTAAAATTTTTAAACACAGAAAGACACAACCATCGCTATGTCGGTAAGATCAAATGTCTTTTAAACCCATCTAGAATGGAAACTTAAAGGCGGCCACCGCAGCAGCTGCCGCGGCTGCAGTCGAGGACGATACTCCTCCACCGACATCGCCGACCTCGTCGCTAGCGGCGGCGTTATCTTTGCTAGTGCCGGCGCCGACGTCGCCAGCCTGCCTATACTGCTGCTCGTGCTTACTAAGATGCTTAGCCAAATAAGTCTCAGAATTGTAAGCCTTGTTGCAGATCCTACACAGCAGCACCCGGCTGTACCTGTTGGCGCCGTGCTTTGCAGCCGTGTGCGTGTCCAAATCGTCGCGAGTGTCAAAGCAGGCCCGACAGGCGGCGCACCTGTGCGGCTTGTCGCGCTGATGCTGGCGCTGGTGACTCTGCAGGTTGCTCATCTGGGCGAATGTTTTGGCGCAGTGACAGCAACGATAGGGCCGGTCACCAGTGTGCACCCGTTCGTGCTGCTGCACATGAGACAGCTGGGTGAATCGCTTGTCGCAGAATTTGCAACCGTACGGCCTCAGACCGGTGTGAATTCGCCTGTGCTGGCCCAGGTAGGCAGCTGTAGCGAACTGCCTGCCGCAGGTGTCGCATTGGTGCGGCCTGGCGTCAGTTTTGTGCGCCGCACTGTTGTGCTGTTGCAGATCCTGCTTGCTGAAGCAGAGCTGCGGTTGGCGTGTGGTGAATGGGGAGGAGGCAGGGAATGTATTGTAGCTTGGAAAAAGCCGGGTTCCAAATATTAAACACTGTATTCGCATTCGATAGATTTGAAGTAATAATCAAAATTAGCATATCCAACAAGGACTACTCAAGTAGGACGGGAAACTAAAATTATTGCTTTTGATAGCAGGCAGACCCAATGTTCATATTTTGACAAGCTGACATTCGATATAAAAGCAAATACAAATCTTATGCTAAAAAATGAAAACCTCCATTCTCCGTAATATAATTTACGGAGAAATTGCCTCCTAAAATTTTCCAAAAAAACGTAGTTTCCTGCCCTACTTTGAGTAGTTCTTGAGTATATCCTATAGAATTTATGGAATTTAGGCTCTAAGAGGTTTAAATTAGTAACTAGCTCGTATAAATAGACATCAAAGCCTTAAGCCAGCATATTACTTGAACTTAGCACTACTTAGCATTGGCCCCAATTGGCTAGTCAAGGAAACATAGCTAGTGATCAGCTATGCCACCCGTTCTTGAATCTATCGATCTTCGCTATTGGCTGTCAACTAATAAACGCTCACCTGCTGACAGATCTTGCACTTAAATCCACAAAAGGATTGCTCCTCCTGCTGCTGCTGTGTCACTGGCTTCTCATTCGCTGAGCTATTCCTTGTCAGAGTAGAATTCTGAGCCAGTGGCGGCGGCGCAGACTGTTGAACAGCAGAGGAAACGGGCTGCCGTTGTTGGTCATCACTAGGCGACAGAGCCTGCTGTTGCTGCTGCTGGCCATAGGCGGCTCCGCTAAATGGATTATACAATTGTTCATATCTGCTGCCACTTTGGGCCTGATAGACAGCGGCGGCAGCGTGATAGGAGCCCAATGGCCACCAGAATGATGGCGGCTGTGGTGTTGGTGGCAGGTGTTGATGAGGCGACATTGGTACTGGATGATGCTGATGAGGTGGCGGCCCAGCATTGGGCTGACTATGAGCTGGAGTTCCATTCATAATATCAGAGTGATGATGCTGCCCAGACTTTGCCAATTGATGCTGTAAGTTAAAATTGTTTTAATTGTATCAAGTATGACTATGAGTAGACACATTGTTTTAAAGGTTATTTACTTAAATATTTATTACAATTGCTCCCTCTAAATGTAAGCTTTTGGCATAGGTGCACAAAGCTTTTATATTCCTATATATTAGTTGACAGATTTTGAGCTATACCTATAAACATAAATATTTCCTATATTCTTTTAATATCTTATAAATAACAATGACATGAGAAAAACTGGCATGTACAATGTATTTATAAGTGCATTTATTTTAATTTTTAAATATCAGAAAAATCAGGTGTATTCTAAAAAATCTTTCTATAAATCAAGGCTTAGACAATTTGGTTTTTTATTAGTATAGGCCAAGATCTAATTCAATATGAATAGACTAAGATTGGTACTAAGAAAATCACTAGTTTAATGTAGACCTAAATAGGTTTATTTGCCATTATACTAACAATCTACTAGGTAAAACTAATAGTTTTTATAATTAAATTGCTCATTCATCTTATCAATCTTTATTCATTCATTCTAATTGTAGCCTAAGCTTTTGCCAAGAATTTTAGGTTGTTATTGCTAATATGGCAATTACTATTACCTATGCCCCTATCATATATATATATTACTCGTAAATTGCAGAAAGCTTCAAGCCTTAGGCCTAGCATAGATTCTTATGAAATTTTTATTTGTTGTTTTTTGTTTTGATTTAGACCTATGTTCATATAATCTCCAACTGCAACTAGCTAGGCTTAGGTTCTATGTACTGCACTAGAATTATAGGTCCCTATTGCAGCGCATGGCTTAAGTACGCCAGACGCCTACACAACCTGCGCCACGCTGTGAAATGACTTACCTGTGAAAGAAACCCTAAAGCAAAATTAACGCAGTTTTGGGTAAACGGCAGGAGTAACTATGACTGTTTTATCAAGCCTAAATGCCTCGGCACCTAATTAGTACCGCGCCGCGCCGTACTAATCGCCGCGCGCCATACGCGCCGCGCTGCGCCGTATTAGATCCGCGCCGGACGCCGTCCGCCAAAATGCCCATGCGCTGCAATCAGGTTATAGGTCTAGGTCATTCCCATAAACTATAACTATCAACTCTTACTTATTAGTCTAAGGGCCTATTTGAACTTGATTAGGCCTTATTTGAGCAAAGAAAAAGGACCAATTTCATAAGGCATTGCTACTACCATTTAAAAGGTACTTAGGCCCTAGCTACTAGGCCCTAATTGGCTTTTGTTTTTTGAGTTTAATAGTCATATTCTAATTTTTACCAATCTACTAACTTTTGGCTTCACAAGCTTAGCAGTGGGATAGGATAAAAGGAGTTTCTAAGCAATGTCAATACTCTATACTCTATGGTCAAAAGGCTTGGTTTTTATAGTAGACTACAAATTTGTGGTTTTATAATAGGCCTAGCAATTTGTTTAGCTAAAAACAAAACTTTACCTGCTAAAGTTTAGCATTTCAAGAGTCAGCTAAGATAAGAATGGAGATTTTACTATTTGACACATTTCAAAATTAGCTGATATTTTGGTCAAAAATTATTGGCCAAGAAAGTTTAAAGATCACATTAATTATGATGCAATAATGACTTCAAATAGTATTTCCAAATGAATCTAAAAATATGATAAATTTAACTTTCTAGTAGATCATATTGCCATTGGCCCAGGCCCCAGAGTTGGAATACAATGCCCCAAGCCAAGAAGTAAAAGTCTGATTTTATATGAGCATTGAGCTAACATTGACTTGCTCAGTCCATTGGACTCCATGATAGATCTAATCTTTTCCTATGCCTACACCTTTTTCTTCTATTTCTTTGCCTCAAAAATGTTAGAAAAACTTCCAAACATTGACTTGCAAGCTCCCATTGAGGATAAAGAAGTTTCTTCTGTTCTATAGTATCGGTACCATTTTAATTCAATCAAAGCCACAAAAAGCCACTTCATAGGGCCTAGGTTTATTCAATTTTTACCTTATGTTCCTGCCACAAAGATGTTTGTTTATGGCACAACCCTACTGCTAACTAGCAGCTGCTATTAAGCTAAGCAGCTCAGAGATGAAACCAAAACTTCTTAACTATTGGTTAGCTGCTGCTGCTGAAGCACTTCATGTGCTTCACGAAATTGGTCCCACTCCCAGGGGTTGTAGGCTTAGTTGTAGGCTAAGAAGTTGTAATCGTTGTTAAGCATGTTTGAAAATAAATATTAAAAAAACTAATGACTTTTTACTAAAATGATCATCATGCTTACCGGCATGAGCATTAGGAAGCTATTGATCAAATTCCACCCCATGTACCGCTTGCCTAGGCTGCTATGTTGTCTTGTCCGCCGTTGGTTAGTATTACGACGACTGGCCAGTTTTTTTTAAAGAAAAAGCACAAACATGTAACGATGATACTCTTACTATGTTTTTAAGTATTTTAGCACTTTATCTCTCGCAAGGGTTTTAGCAGCTGCTAATAATGGCACATTGCAGGTATTTGTTATGATTTTACATATTACAAAATTTGAGATCCTATTTTTCTTCGAACCATCAGATGATAATCAGCGTCATTAAGTTGAGTTGAAGGAGCAAATATACGTCAAAAAGTAACATTGCTTGATAATTGTAATATCAATAGTATCTAGTATTTCTCTATTGTAAGATCTAAGCCTATCTCTTTTTCACCAACTTTCTTGTTATATGCTGCCACGAATAGCATTTGCATAGCATAAATTTTTGTCAGGGCCTAATGCAATCTGCTGCAGCTGCAATTGATAATAATGGCTAGAGTTCCGGCACCGGAACCCGTTTTCTAATGCTCCAGATCCGGCAGTCTTCTGCAGGCAGTTATCTACTAATGAATTCTTTGAACAATAGAAGTATCTTGTTTTGAATCTCATCATTTTTTATCTCATCTTGTTGAACAAAATCTCAATATCAACCACCATTTAAAAAGTAAAATGTTTCTGCTATATTGTACCCATAAATTGCACTACTAGAATACCACTGCCAGATCCATAGCTATTAGTGTTAGAAAATGGGTTCTGGTGCCAAAACTCTAGCCATTGCTGCAATAATGCAATTGATCATGTCATGTTTGCATTGAAGTCAATTTTTTACACTGTTAAGGACTGAGGAGGGCAAATGGAGACAATAAACAAATTTCTTTGTTCATTAATTATCAAACATGTTTATTGAATTATTATACAAAGTGGGGTTGGAATACCAATAGTCAATCCCAAGATTTTTTATCTTAGACAATTATAATCTTTAGATTTAAGATTAATGAAACTAAGATCCTAGGATTTGGATCTCTGATTTATATTTAATTTTAAGTCTTAGAAAAATTGTTTATTCTTTTACTCTAATAAGAATATACATCTTAAGGTGCAATTATACAAAATAAGAGTATATATAGTTTAATTAATTGGAATTATAAAAATATAAAACATTGATAAAGCTATAATTAAATATTTTTCTGTTTAATTTTAGTCAAGTACATTTATTTTCTCATCAATTTTTAGTATAAACTAGAAGGGTTTGGATATAGATTTATTTAAGATCAGTTATTGTCAATTTATTTTATCTATTTTGTAATTATTTAATAACTTATTTGTAGATGATGGTTAATTCCAGGCTATTAAGCATAATGTAATGATAGTATCTAATATTCAAATTCAATAGCTAAAATTAGTTAGACCTATGCTAAAACTATACCCTTGTATAGCCAAGATCTAAGCTATATTAGACATCCTTTTTGTTCTAAACAATTATCCTTTCTTATATATAACCTTTATCCCTTATGCACCCCTCCTACATTTTATATCCTAATACCCCCTTACATGCACCTTGTATCTTGCTTTGTATTATAAAATGGGGATTTGCATATTTTCTTATATCAAAAACTTAACCATTTTATTATTTCAGACTTGCAAAAAATAAATATCAAAGATTGAAATGCTTTCTTCTACTAACTCTGATACCTTCAAGTGTATAGTGCCAGTGACGCTATGGAGCAAAGAGCCACCTAGTCATTGTATCACATCTATAATACTCATGCCAGAGCATAGCAGTATTGTAACTGGCAGCAGAGAGGGACATATTATTGTCTGGGATGTTCAGGAACAATGGAAGGTTGGTATTTGTATATTGAGCAATATTCAAATTTATCTACTTATTAGTAATAATGATCAGGTTTGTAAATTTAATTATTCTTGTTATCTCTTCCAAACCAACAGCTGAAGCCTGAATTTGTGTACTTCTCGCACAAGACCAGCGTTGATGTTCTGTGCGAAGTGTTTGTAACGCTGCCAGACTCCACTCCAGATTTGGATGGGCATTTTATCAGTTCCGATGCTAGCGGGTGAGTAGAATTGGTACAGAGGAATGGAGAGTTTTGGAGAGAGAGAGAGAGAGAGAGAGAGAGAGAGAGAGAGAGAGAGAGAGAGAGAGAGAGAGAGAGAGAGAGAGAGAGAGAGAGAGAGAGCGGAAGACCATAGGTGAGGGAGAGAGTGAAAGACCAGGTGAGGGAGAGAGCGGAAGACCATATGTGAGAAAGAGAAGAAGACCAGGTGAGGGAGAGAGCGGAAGACCAGGTAAGGGAGAGTAGAAGACCAGGTGAGGGGTAGCGGAAGACCATAGGTGAGGGAGAGCGTGAAATACCAGGTGAGGGAGAGAGCGGAAGACCATATGTGAGAAAGAGAAGAAGACTAGGTGAGAGAGAGAGCGGAAGACCATAGGTGAGGGAGAGAGTGAAAGACCAGGTGAGGGAGAGAGCGGAAGACCATATGTGAGAAAGAGAAGAAGACTAGGTGAGAGAGAGAGCGGAAGACCAGGTGAGGGAGAGAAGAAGACCAGGTGAGGGGTGGCGGAAGACCTGGTGAGGAAGAGTAGAAGACCAGGTAGAGAGAGGGAGAGAGCGGAAGACCAGGTGTGGAGGAGAACAAAGGAGCAGGTGAGAGACTAGAGTCAGTTGCTGACGACCAGGTGAAGGGAAGAGCAGCAAGCATGCCTGAAGCACTTAATCAAAATAGAAGTATTTTCCAACCGCCAACAGCAAAATGATGCTGTGGAATATGAACGCAGCCACGTGCAAGCTGACCAGACACTCGCAGTTCGTTCACACTGCGATCAAGTACTATCAATCAACTTCGTCCAGTACACCCATGCTGCTGTGCTGCGGTCGCTATCCGGACATTCTAGTACTAAATCCGGCCACATTGGATTCACTGTTCACTTTGTCCTCGCGTAGGAAGCCGCAATGGATGTCCGCTTTTAGCGTGTTCAGCCACCAAGGCTGTAATGGTTCGTGCGCCTCTGTGTGCTTATTGAGTCCACACCTTTCAATGTACATCCACACCTTCAATCCAAGACCAATGTACACCCAAAACACCAATCCGAGACCAATGTACACCCCAAACCCCAATCCGAGACCCATGTACACCCCAAAACCCAACCCGAGACCAGTGTACACCCCAAAACCCAACCCGAGACCAATTTACACCCCAAAACCCCAACCCGAGACCAGTGTACACCCCAAAACCCAACCCGAGACCAATGTACATCCACAACCCCAACCGGGCGAATTTACATCCACACCTTTAACCTGAGACCAATGTACATCCAAGTCCCTGGCCCGAGACCAATGTACACCCAAAATCCCAACCCGAGACATATGTACATCCACAACTCCAACCGGGCGAATTTACATCCACACCTTTAACCTGAGACCAATGTACATCCAAGTCCCTGGCCCGAGACCAATGTACACCCAAAATCCCAACCCGAGACATATGTACATCCACAACCCCAACCCGGGCCAATGTACATCCACTACCCCAACCCCGAGACCAAAGTACAAAACATCCACAACCCCATTCGATATTTATTAATTTAGCTAATTGTTCAAATCAATTTTCAGAGGACGTCCTATTGGGCATATCCAGCTGCGGTACGGTTTTCATGTGGACTATTGCTGGCGATGAAAAGAAGGTACACAACTATATAGTGGAAATATAATTGTCTTTTACATAATTCTGACAGTACTCAGTGCTAAACGAGCATGTATTTTATTGTTCTGATGTAGTAAGGAGAGGGCCTAAGACCAGTTAAGGGAGAGAGCGGAAGAAGACAAGGTGAAGGAGAAAGCGGAAGAAGATCAGTTGAAGGAGAGAGCAGAAAAAGACCAGGTGGGGAGAGAGCGGAAGAAGACCAGTTAAGGGAGAGAGCGGAAGAAGACAAGCTGAGGGAGAGAGCGGAAGAAGACCAGGTGGGGATCGGAGAGAGCGGAAGAAGACAAGCTGAGGGAGAGAGCGGAAGAAGACCAGGTGGGGAGAGAGCGGAAGAAGATCAGTTGAAGGAGAGAGCAGAAAAAGACCAGGCCTTAGTAGTTGGCATTTAAATTTCAACCGATGAAGTTACCTCCAAGCTACTTGGCAACTCAGTCCAATAAATCATAACAATAACGTCAGGGAGGCGTCAAACTCGAGGACGAATCGAAAACCGTTCGGTGCATGAGCACCCAGGCGATGGCCTGTCACCCAGACAATCCTCGCACGTTGCTGCTGGTGACGCCAAAATTCTGGCAGATTTATGACGCCGTAGACATGTGCCTGCTGGTGTCGCAGGAGGCGCCTAAGGGCACTCGCTGGCAGTCGGGAGATTTTCTAGCCATCAATCGGGTACTGGTCGGCACTACTGATGGCGAAGCTTACGTTTATCAGCTGCCTGCCGGGTGAGCAGTCAATCTGTTTTGTTTGATTTGTTATTGCTAAGCTAAACTGATAGTGGAATCTGTGTAGTGATCAATCAATGGCTCTTATGGCTGTTTGTTTGATTGTTAAATGTGAAATTATTTTTGATTCGTTGATTTCTTGTTTCATTTCTTTAATTTAATAAATTTATTAATTACCCTTTTGAATCCTTTTTCATCCGCCAAATCCTCTGATCCTCAAAAACCAGATACTCAGACTCCAGATCCCCAGATCCTCAGACCCCAGATCCTCAGACCCTTACTCTCCAGATCCTCAGACCCTTACTCTCCAGATCCTCCCACCCTCACTCTCCAGATCCTCAGACCCTCACTCTCCAGATCCTCAGACCCTCACTCTCCAGATCCTCAGACCCTTACTCTCCAGATCCTCAGACCCCCACTCTCCAGATTCTCGGACCCGTCACCCCAGATCCTCAGACCCCAGACCCTCAAATCCTTAGACCCTCAAATCCTTAGACCCTCAAATCCTTAGACCCTCAGATCCTCAAACCTCAGACCCTCACCCAGATCCTCACACCTCAGATCCTCAGACCCCTGACTCCCAGATCCTCAGATTGTCAGACCAGATCCTCAGATTGTCAGACCAGATCCTCAGATAGCTTGTATTGGGAAAGGTCTTGCAAATAAAAAATTGCATGTATGGTTTTTATTAAAGAAAAAATTATTGCTTTAATTTGAAATTCGATTTCATTTACAAATGTAACAAAAACTGCACTCGCTTTGGCAATTATTGCCATGTATAACAAAGTTAAATAATCAAATATATATATACTACTATGGCTAATATTTGATTAAAATTAAGAATATCTAGTATATTTTTTTTTTACCTTGGTTGGATTATCATTTTGTCATACAAAAAATGTCACTTAATTCCGTATCATTAATATTAATACGCAGTGCGCTACGCGGTAAAAAGTTCTCTGCCGGGTAAGTTGAGAGCAACATTGGCAGTAAAGAGTCTGTTTTTCTATTAATAATAATTTACTAATTTCTATTTTTTTAAATCAAAATTGCACGTTGTATAAAATTGCATGCCCAGTTTGACGAATAGGTATTTTTTTCAACTTATCTGGTCATCCGGAAAGTTCTTGCGCCTTTTTTTACGTATTGTAATTAGAGCGAAAATATATTTATAAATGTTACGTAACAAATTAGTCACTCCCAGCGTTATGAAGGCTAAATTTTTGGATGAGTTTTTAAAGCACTGTACAAAGTTTAGCACAGAAAAATGGTGATCAACTGTTTATTTTATAATTATTAAATCTTACCTGGTAAAGTGCTTACTCACATTTTAATTACTAATAGTAGCATATCTTTCATTTATTATGTATAGGTAACTGGCGTACTATATCTATTGACATTTATAAATGCATTAAAGTTTTTTACTGGTTCGGGTTCTGAAGTATTTACTGTAGTGTCCCACCCTTGATTAAAAATATAGTTTTTTAGCATTCTTTTCTTTACAATATAGAATCTAGAAAGATTTGTAGTGTATTATGCACATATTACACAACTTATCGACTGTTCTTTAAGTTTTGTGGTCTTCAACACTTTGCAAGGTGAAGTGGGGCATGTGCTGGGCGGAGTGGGGTGAGTGTTAGGCGGAGTGGGGTGGGTGCTGGGCGGAGTGGGGTGAGTGTTAGGCGGAGTGGGGTGGGTGCTGGGCGGAGTGGGGTGAGTGTTAGGCGGAGTGGGGTGGGTGCTGGGCGGAGTGGGGTGAGTGTTAGGCGGAGTGGGGTGGGTGCTGGGCGGAGTGGGGTGAGTGTTAGGCGGAGTGGGGTGGGTGCTGGGCGGAGTGGGGTGAGTGTTAGGCGGAGTGGGGTGGGTGCTGGGCGGAGTGGGGCGAGTGCTAGGCGGAGTGGGGCGAGTGCTAGGCGGAGCGGGGTGGGTGTTAGGCGGAGCGGGGTGGGTGCTGGGCGGATTGGGGTGGGTGCTAGCAGGACTGGGGGTGGGTGCTAGGAGGACTGAGGGTGGGTGCTATGCGGAGTGGTGTGGGTGCTAGGCAGCGTGGTGTGTGTTCTACTGCTTCAGACAATAAACTAGATGCGTAGGGTACAATAGATAACTACTATTAAAAAACTGCTTTAGCAATAAAATTTACTATTTCCTATTTTTGTTTGTTTTCTATTTCTCATTGCTTTTTATTTCTAAACTGACGCCACAGTGCTACAGATGGTGCAGAGCATCTGCGTCGGTGCGAGCAGCCAACACTTACCTGTAAATTGCTTCTGGCCGGCGGCGGTCCAACAGGGAACAAACCGGCCGAACCGTACGGTCCCGGCTTCAATCCGGCCGCCGCTGGCGCCGTGTTCCTGTATCACCGACTGCCCGCTGGCGGCTCGCTAGTCATCTGCGCACACGGCCAAGCCGGCCTGACTCTCTGGTTTCTGGCGCCAAATGTTGGCGCCGCTTTGCCGGCTGCCGCCGGTGGCGCCGCCTTGTCCGGCGTGCGGCCGAGTGTGCATACAAGCCTGCGGCTGCTCTGGCCGGCCGAGCGTTGGCCACTGGCTGACTGGGAAGTTACGGCGGCTACGCTGGTTTATACTAGCGGTCGGTTAGCGTTAGGTCTGCAGTCTGGCCATATTGTGCTGCTAACTATGGTGCAATGGCTTGCCGCAGCTTGCTTCCAGGCGCCTAAGTGAGTCCGGCTGCTTTGTTTTGTTGCTTGAGTGCTAGTGAGGTGGGTGCTAGGCGGAGTGGGGTTGATGCTAGGCGGAGTGGGGTTGGTGCCGGGCGGAGTGGGGTTAGTGCCGGGCGGAGTGAGGTTGGTGCCGGGCGGAGTGAGGTTGGTGCCGGGGGGAGTGGGGTTGGTACCGGGCGGAGTGAGGTTGGTGCCGGGCGGAGTGAGGTTGGTGCCGGGCGGAGTGGGGTTGGTGCCGGGCGGAGTGGGGTTGGTGCCGGGCGGAGTGAGGTTGGTGCCGGGCGGAGTGGGGTTGGTGCCGGGCGGAGTGAGGTTGGTGCCGGGCGGAGTGGGGTTGGTACCGGGCGGAGTGAAGTTGGTGCCGGGCGGAGTGGGGTTGGTGCCGGGCGGAGTGGGGTTGGTGCCGGGCGGAGTGAGGTTGGTGCCGGGCGGAGTGGGGTTGGTGCCGGGCGGAGTGGGGTTGGTACCGGGCGGAGTGAGGTTGGTGCCGGGCGGAGTGAGGTTGGTGCCGGGCGGAGTGGGGTTGGTGCCGGGCGGAGTGGGGTTGGTGCCGGGCGGAGTGGGGTTGGTGCCGGGCGGAGTGAGGTTGGTGCCGGGCGGAGTGGGGTTGGTGCCGGGCGGAGTGAGGTTGGTGCCGGGCGGAGTGAGGTTGGTGTCGGACAGAGTGAGGTTGGTGCCAGGCGGAGTGGGGTTGGTGCCAACATGTATAGATGTTGGTGCCAGATGGAGTGAAATGCGTGCCTGATAAAGTGAGGTTGGTGCCACATCTAGTAAGGTGGCTGCCATTTGGAGTGAGGTGGCTGCAAGATGGAGTGAGGTGGCTGCCGGATGGAGTGAGGTGGCTGCCGGATGGAGTGAGGTGGCTGCCAGATAGAGTGAGGTGGGTTCCAGATGGAGTGAGGTTGGTGGAGGTGGTGTGAATGCGTATGAAATTCATGACCCCCAGCTGTATATCAAATTAAGCATGACTGTAAGCTAATCGCCAACATCCACCCTTAGCTGCAACAATACTTGACTCGATATTTCAGACCCGATCCGCCCACGCATCTCCGCTTGTCGGGTCACACCCGGGCCGTAACTGCTCTGCTGCACCCGGCCAGCCTGGCTCCCGATCGATACAATCCCATCCACCTGGTGTCCGGAGCCGAAGATTTCTCCGTCGCCCTGTGGGACTGCGAATCCGGCTCGTTGATACATCGATTCTGCGTCCACGGCGGCCCGGTGGCATCGCTGCAGCTGCCTCCTAACGGCTGCCAGGGCTCCCGTCTAGCCGTGTCAGTTGTATCCGTTGCCGCCGATCATTCTGTCAGCTTGTTGAATCTGCGCGAACGTCGATTATTATTGTTGGCCTCTCGGCATCTGTACCCGGTGCTGTCGGTTCGTTGGCGGCCGCTAGAAGATTTGCTAGTTGTGCACACTAGCGACAATAGCGCTTACGTGTGGCAGACCGAGGTGCCAGCCTTAGATCGCATTGTTAGCGGCCCGGCGTTGGAAGAGCTGCTCCGGCGTAGCGAAGAGTCCTTGAGCGATTCTAGCCGATCGGCTGCGCCTCTGCGCGTCACTAAACTTCGGAGCGAGGATTCCGGCGGCGGTCGGGGTCTGCCTATTGTGCTACATTTTAATGTGGCCTGCCTCATTGAACGCATTCTGAGCAACGATCAGTTGGCCAGGCTAAGGAGTCGATCGAGAGACAGCGAAACGCAGGAGTCGTCTAGGTCTCGTAAGTGTTCGGAGTGAGGTGGGTGCTAGGCGGAGTGAGGTGGGTGCTAGGCGGAGTGAGGTGGGTGCTAGGCGGAGTGAGGTGGGTGCTGGACGGAGTGAGGTGGGTGCTAGGTTGAGTGAGGTGGGTGCTAGGTAAAGTGAGGTGGGTGCTAGGTAGAGTGAGGTTTGTGCTAGTCGGAGTGAGGTGGGTGCTAGTCGGAGTGAGGTGGGTGCTAGGCGGAGTGAGGTGGGTGCTAGGCGGAGTGAGGTTGAGTGCCAGGCGGAGTGAGGTGGGTGCTAGGTAGAGTGAGGTGGGTGCTAGTCGGAGTGAAGTGGGTGCTAGGCGGAGTGAGGTGGGTGCTAGGTGGAGTGAGGTGGTTGCTGGGTGGAGTTAGGTGGGTGCTGGGCGGAGTGAGGTGGGTGCTAGGTAGAGTGAGGTGGGTGCTAGGTAGAGTGAGGTGGGTGCTAGGTAGAGTGAGGTGGGTGCTAGGTAGAGTGAGGTGGGTGCTAGGTAGAGTGAGGTGGGTGCTAGGCTCCAAATCAGTGTTTCACTATCCTAATGCACCCCTACTTCTATCAGCATATCTCGGAGGTCGCAGCGGCCTCTCAGCTGCCCGACTTTCCGATGCTTCATCGTCCAGAGCTGCCGTGTCGTCTGTCGACGCCGCCGCCGCCGCCGCAGCCAACGCCACAACTGGCGCAGACGAGCAAGCTCTAACACTTCAAGTTGCCCAACTGCTCCTATCGCTGATTCACTCCTGGGGCCTGGACACTGGCCTTGATCGAACCGTAGGTGAAACTCTGGGCCTCTGGCCGCCCCGTATCGCCCCCTGTTTCGGTCTGGTCCGCTCCCGCGCCGCCTGCCTGATGTGCCCCAACCCGCCGCCGCACTGGGAGACCAACCGTCAGCTGACCACTTTGCACCTGCTAGCCACCACAGCTCTGGCCGGCGCTTTGGCCACAGCCAGGACCGCATCCAGCTTCAAAGCCTGGCCGCTTGATCAGCCTCATCGCGCGTCTCTGGCCGCCGCTGTCGAAGATCCAACAGCCGACAACGATCCAACGGCAGCATCGAATTCCGCGTCGCTGCCTCCGCCAACCGCTGAACAGCGTCAGGCGTGGGGTCTGACGCTGACGCATCACACGGTACTGCTAGCCGACCTGCTTGACCCCAGCCTGTACCAGCAGCCATGCCTGCTGTCCCTAGCCGGCCTGTATCACACTGCCAGTCCGCATCTGCGCCAGGCTGCTCAACAGCTTCTCATGGCCGAGCTGCGTCGCCTAGGCCCGGCCGGCCGGCAGGAACTACTCGGCCAGCACGATTTAAGCTTGAAAACTTCTCTAGCCTCGCTGGTGCTTGTCTGCTTAATCTGCTGCGAGTTCCCGGCTGGCCAGTCGGATTTGAACCTGACTAGGGCCGCTGCTGGCGCTCTGATTCGACTGCTGCAGGAGCCGGGGCAGGCTGGCGGCGAGATGGCGCCTTGCGGTTCGAAACGGCTGCTGGCGCCCGAATCTAGGACTGCTGTTGACCTGCTTGGCAGGGGCTTTCGCACCTGGGAGGCGCATGTTGATGTCACTCAGGTGAGACGCGTTTGCTATTGAGCCCTAATGAACCCTATTGAACCCCAATGAACCCTATTGAACATCCAAGAACCCTAGTGACCCCAATAAACCCTATTGACCCCCCAATGAACCCTATTGAACCCCAGTGAACCCTATTGACCCCCCAATGAACCCTATTGACCCCCAATTAACCCTATTGAACCCAGTGAACCCTATTGACCCCCAATGAACCGTATTGACCCCCCAATGAACCCTATTGACCCCCCAATGAACCCTATTGACCCCCCTCAATGAACCCTATTGAACCCCAATTAACCCTATTGAACCCCAATTAACCCTATTGAACCCCAATTAACCCTATTGAACCCCAATTAACCCTATTGAACCCCAATTAACCCTATTGAACCCCAATTAACCCTATTGAACCCCAATTAACCCTATTGAACCCCAATTAACCCTATTGAACCCCAATTAACCCTATTGAACCCCAATTAACCCTATTGAACCCCAATTAACCCTATTGAACCCCAATTAACCCTATTGAACCCCAATTAACCCTATTGAACCCCAATTAACCCTATTGAACCCCAATTAACCCTATTGAACCCAGTGAACCTTTTGAATCCAGTGAACCCTAATAAAACCCCAATGAAACCGTAAAAAGCCTAATGAAACCCAATCAACCTCAATCAACCCTAATAAACCCCACTAAAAGGTGCTCCGCTTCCTGCTGGACATGGCGGCCGAGCTGGACCGCCTGATGCCGAACAGCTCGGACAGTCTCACAGCCAGCACGGACAGCGCCGCCTCGGCCACTGTGGCTCTGAGCTGGCGTGTGCTGAGCTCGGAGACTGACCTGGCCCTGCAGGCCCGTCTGGCTCTGACCCAGATTTCCACGTCCCGGCCTCAGCTGTTTCTCATTACAATGAGACGGGAGCTGCTCCGCTACAATACCCTGGCAACTAATGCCCACTTGGCTGGGGCGAAGGCACCCGAACAGGCACCTGTGTACAAAGGTCGGAGTACTATACTGAAGCTTTTGGAATTGGGTAAGTTGCACTTCTGTTTTGAATTTAGACACCTGAATTATCCTAAAATTAGACACCTAAATTGTCCTAAATTTAGACACCTGAATTATCCTAAAATTAGACACCTAAATTGTCCTAAATTTAGACACCTGAATTATCCTAAAATTAGACACCTAAATTGTCCTACATTTAGACACCTGAATCACCTAAATTTAGGCACCTAAATTGTCCTAAATTTAGATGCCTAAATTGTCCTAAATTTAGATACCTGAAATGTCCTAAATTTAGATACCTGAATTATCCTAAATTTAGACACCTAAATTGTCCTCAATTTAGACACCTAAATTGTTCCAAATTTAGATACCTGAAATGTCCTAAATTTAGATACCTGAATTATCCTAAATTTAGACACCTAAATTGTCCTCAATTTAGACACCTAAATTGTTCCAAATTTAGATACCTGAAATGTCCTAAATTTAGACAACTAAAAAAGTATCCTAAATTTAGTTTACTTACTCCTCAAGCATCTGTAACAAAAACAATTATTATTTATAACCCCAGTGTGCGAACGTGCAGCAGCTGACGTGCACGATCTGATGTTTGACACCATCGAACTGCTGCTGTTCTGCTTGGAAGGTCAGCTGACCAGAGACCGCGGCCTGGCCGAGCTGTTCCCGCCTATCAGCCGGTTCTGCACCGTGTCCTGTCATTTGAAGTCTGGCAAAATTGTGGCCGGCAATAAAATTGGCCAATTGGCGTTCTTTGATATTCGGGCGGGCAAACTGCATACTACACAGGTGCGCCAACTCGTATTGTTTTACTTTTTCTATGCTTCATTGTTGTATTAAATTATTTTTTTACTAGAATCGGCTTCCCTTGTAGCTTTTCCTAGAATCGTCCCTTTGCAAAATTTCGTAGAAACCCCTTTTTTGTAGCTTTTCCAAAAATCGCCATCTTAGTCGCTTTTTCTAGTAGAGGTTGTAGCCTAAGGGTAAGAGCGTCTGACTCACGACTTGAAGGTCGGGGGTTCGATTCCCGACCCTCTCGGAATAATTTGTGTCCTTGAGCAAGACACTTAACTCTGCTTTGCTTCAGCTCACCCAGCTGTAAAATGGGTGCCAGCATTAGCTGGGGTAATTGAGGCTGTGTGTGGCGACCACCTCCCCAGTCCTTGGACTGAACAGCCGTACGCAGCCTTCAAATGCGCCGCGCAATAGCTGCGGCTGAGCTGTTGGTTGCACATCTGGCCCAGTTGGGGCAGGTGTAATCAATTATTAATATTATTTAGAATCGCTCCCTTGCAACATTTCCTAAAATCACTTTTTTTTGCAGCATTTCCTAGAATCACCTTTTTGCAACATTCCCTAGAAAAGCGCTTTCAACTACAAATATTTCTTAGAATCACCTTTTTAAAAATTTTCTTAGAATAGCTCTTTTGATTTAGAGAATCGCTTTTAAAATCCGCCTACTTAAAGTAGCACAATGTCAAGTAAATATTATTGTACGCGCCTATTTGGCCAGGCCCACCGGCACGGAGCCGGCTGCAGCGCGTGCGCCTTCTCCCCGGACGGTCGTCATGTGGCCTCGCTAAGCGCAACGGATAACAACGTCAGATTTTTTCAATTAAGCGCGCCAACCCTCTTCAACATGGGCAGCAGTCACATCAAAACTGGCAAACAGTTCAATGTCAGTCCGTCTCTGCAGGGTCGCAGCTGCCGGCTGAATTGGATCGATCCGAAAACTGTAGCCGTCCTGACGCCTAGCGGCATTCATGCCACGTTTCAGCCGTGACCTGTTTTTAAAACTATTTTATATAGCTCGTATATACTACTGACAATGTTTATATGGTTATCTTTTTTAATTAATTAATTAATTAATCAAATTTTTTGCAATCTCATTTCTCTGTTTGGATCAATTTGGTAGCATTACAACTATAGTGAAGTTTTTAAACTACTTATGCTAGCGTATGTTAAGCGTTTTATTGTTAAATTATAGTTTTTTGCCCGAAGAAATATGATTATTTATTTTAGAGTGAGAACCTATATAGCGTATTTTTTAACCTATTGATAAGTTGATTGTTTCGTTTTTTCACCTAAGCATTGATTCGTAGACATTTTTATGTGCTTAGCAATTATTGCCCACAATCCCATTCCAGTCACAGAGGTGTCTAGGTGTCTAAGGATTGTACACAGAAGGATTACGTCATCAGTTAAATTTTCTATTGCTTTCTTTACTATTAATTAGATCATTCATTTTCCGAAATTTCTTAAAATAAAGCATAATATTATTTATTAGCTTTACTTATGCAGTTACTCTTAGTAGCATAATGCGCTCATTATGTGTGTATTAAATTCAGGACACCAAAATTTACTGTGATTATTAGATTCGATTCAAGATTAATGTGTTTCATGTTTAATCCCATTTGTGGCTGCTTATGTATTGCAATATAGATATGCTGTTAAGTGCAGTCTGTACAGTCGTGTTGTCTAACAAACTTATTATCGCTCGTCTAATTTTTAGCTTCTCAGAAGATCGAGTTATTATTATTCCTTACCACTGATAAAATAGTGTTTTTAATTCGTACTTCCCTACTTGCACTCGCTAGCATTCAGAAGTAATTATTTTATAAGAATAAAATAAAAACTTAGTTAGCTCGTATATTAAGGTTTTTAGGGTATGAGATTTATGTTGTTCAAAAATAGGCTATCACAAATGATTTAAGTAGCCATGGTGCTTTTTGTTTAGTGTTTGTCTTTTAATATAATTACCATTAAAAACCACTAGTACGAGCGTACTGTAGTTACCGCGTTGTATCAGAACGTAACACTCGTAGATATTGCAAAATTATTTAAACACGACGAAAATTTGTTTACGTGCATTTAGCGATGCTTGCCTTCTAAAAAAGCATCCTCACTCGACTGATTTAAAGAAACCTGCGCTTTTCTTTGAGTCTAGGAAGCTCTAAGATATTTGCAGTGTCCTAATTAATACAACGATAAGTTCTGGTGAAACAATATTCATACGTACACAAAAAGAGCTCATGCAGAGCTGAATATTTACATGTAAATACAAAAGATACAAAATTCGTGTAAGATCTAAAATAGAAGTGTCTATTTGTTTGTTACGTACACTAGTCTCCATTGCTCCCATGAAAAGGGTTTGGTTAAAGCAAATTCCGTGTAAGGAGCATTCGAAGTTCTACGTGTAGCTCTTTCCATGTAGTAACACCAATAAGCAAATTGCATTTTTGACAATCCTAGCTCTTAACCGGAGTTATTCCCATATTTAAAAACTCCTGTGTACGTCATGGATTTACCCAAGAAACTTGGATTTACCGTGCAACTGATATCACGCTACTTACTAGACATTTTAAATCATCGTGAAAAGTATGTCTGACTAAAACAATATTTACTGCTCAATAATTCTTGGTTATATTTTAGATAATATTTAAGCCAGATATAATTAGTTTTTAAAGTTTTTAATATTTTTTTTATTTTTGCAGTATTTACTTTTAACATTTTTTGCGTAGCTTTTTGTTTTTAAGTACATATAATAACTATAATTTTTACAACACTTGAAAACCTTTAGGCTTGGTGGCTGAGACCGCTGTTCGAAACTTCGAGCCGAGATTCCATCGCACAGTCGTACATAATTGGAATTTTAACTGTATTAATCGTAAATTAGCACTTCCAATGACAATGACAATGAACTTTTGTTTGAAGAAAACGTAATCTAAAAATTATCTACAAATTACAATGCAAATAGCAAATGATACGAACAGAAATGCAGAGGCTATAGCACGAAATAATGAAACTTGTGGAATTATTGTGTATGATTATTGTGCATTATTTTATTCTAATGTATCTATTCATGTCCAATTTGGCTGTTGAAAATTGAAAAGTTTGATAAGAACTTGATGGCGTGCTATTTCACAGTTTAATACTGTGCAATGTTTAAATTTTTGGGTGCATTTTGGTCTATAAATATCAAGTTTAGCATTAGCAGCTGTTATGAAATAGTCATTTCATTTATCATTTAAAAAATTTCACATTTACAGTTAATGTTATCTTAAAGCATAATTTGCAGTATACTTGTAACTTTGTCTTAACTTAATCATTGTTTCACTGATAAAGTATAGATAGATAACATTGTGTCTCGACTTAAAAAAATCATATAAGATTTTTTTACTGTTAATCCATTGTAGTTAATTTTTATGCAGGACTTTTGGATTCAATTTTTTTAATTTTAGAATTTTGTACCAATAAATTAGAAAATTTGCCTACATCAAAAATAAAGCTCTGTGGTTCAGTCTACCAATTAAATACTTAGCAGGGTTTATGAAACTACAGGTCTGTGATAATAAAGAAAAAAACTAAATATAGTAAAAATTATGGTTCCTCTAACTGAATGTCAACTAAATAATCCCTTAGACTGACTTTATTATGAGAAAATTTCCTACCATACCATTAAATACTCTCCTGAGAATGAATTTAGTGTGATGATTCCTCAGTGTGAATCTAATTTTTTAGATTATTTTCACAGCTAGTTTCATAATTACCATCTTGATTGTGTAGTTTGTTTGTCATTAATTATATTTATTTAAGCACTTTGATTTTCTGGTTTCGCATATGCAGAAATAACAAAATCATCTGGCTCATTCCATATAAGCATGGTCGTAACATGACAGGCTATTTTTACTTATAAAATGAAATATAATAATAGAATATACTAAACCAATATTTTAAATGAAAGATAATTTTGTCAAAAATATTTTTATAGAGTTTCATGTAGATATCATCATTAGTATAGATACTATTAAACCTTGAATGGCACTTATGGTCGTAACAACAGGATTTTTGACATATAGAAACTAAAAGGTAAAAGTCTTATAACATTCTTATTTTTGATATTTTGCAATACATTTTTTAAAATTTGACTCAGAACATCTTTAGAAATCATACTCTTTTTGTAGAATATATAAACTCAAAAAGGCAACAAAGATACAAAAGAAAAGGCAGCCTTATGGTCGTAACATTATGATCGTAACATATTTTTTTCTGTCAATTCAGTAACTTTGAGGTACCAATATATTAAAAATATAATAGATTATTTGGTCACCAATACTTTTATCTGATAATGCAAGTACTATACTTTTATCTATAGTTTGTTTCAACCTTCCAAAGCTTTCTATTTGTTTTTAAAAGGTACACAAACTTAATGATGTCTTTTGCTTAGAAAAATGTCTAAATTTTTACAAAAATGACTTTTTGCCACTTGATAGCATACTAATCTAACATTTTATCATTCATTTATTCTTAGATTGTAGATATTACACATAAAAAACATTTGGTAAAAAAATTGGCTGATAAGGCAATGGCAAGCAAAAATATTGACTTTTTTCTATTTTCCAAAAATGTCCATCTTATATGGAATGAGCCATCTGTAGAACACTTTTATAAACAACAAGCAACTAACACCTTTCAGGCCACTGTCCTTGGCGTTGGAGTCGGCGTCATAGTACTGGGTGTACTATGGTCGTTCACCTTAATAGTCCTATTGGCCACGGCGAAGGCCAAGTCTGGCATGCGCTATGTCGGCATCATACTACTGCTATTAGTCTTCCTAATATCATTAGTGTTGATTGTTATACCGAAATCCGATGTGGCTACAGACTATGCCAGGGCCTACGCTATTATGGACGCCATGCTGATTGGTCGTGCAGCCCTCCTGAGTATGCTAGGCCTTTTAGCAATTATTATGGGCCTTCATTTGTTCTTCGCATCTCAAGTTGTTGAATGCAAGCCGGAATTGGTGCGCTAAAATGTTCGTAAATTAACTCCGTCAGGTTTACTGGATTATAACAACAAATGAATAACGAACAACGAATAGTTGACTCTTGTGATCGACGCTACAACATTTCTAATCTGGAATTAGAAAGATCCACATCCGCTGAAAAGCTTCTGTTTGGATTTTATTGACTTGTTCGCTCACTTTTTACTGATATATTTCTGGGTTTTTTTCAGAAATTCTTCCAAGTACATAAAGTACTTTTGATAATTTAGCACCAGCTGTGTAGATCAAGTGTATTGAATTTCAGTGCATCGTCCATTTTATCACTTTACGTCGTACTTATTTACATTAATTGACGCACAAAGAATTCTACATAAAAAATTATCCAATCAAATAAAAAATTTTACTTACTATTTGTCAGTTGATATTTATATTAATGCCGCTAATTCAATGTCTTACAAAATACTTTTAACTACTGATTGAAATTGCCAATGGCTGTTTGAATATTTTATTTTTGCAGCCTTTTTGTTGGGGACATTGTAACCATCACCCTCTCTTCACCCTCCATGGGGTTTCCATCACCCTCTCTTCTCCCTCCATGGGGTTTCCATCACCCTCTCTTCTCCCTCCATTGGGGTTTCCATCACCCTCTCTTCTCCCTCCATTGGGGTTTCCATCACCCTCTCTTCTCCCTCCATTGGGGTTTCCATCACCCTCTCTTCTCCCTCCATTGGGGTTTCCATCACCCTCTCTTCTCCCTCCATTGGGGTTTCCATCACCCTCTCTTCTCCCTCCATGGGGTTTCCATCACCCTCTCTTCTCCCTCCATGGGGTTTCCATCACCCTCTCTTCTCCCTCCATTGGGGTTTCCATCACCCTCTCTTCTCCCTCCATTGGGGTTTCCATCACCCTCTCTTCTCCCTCCATTGGGGTTTCCATCACCCTCTCTTCTCCCTCCAGGGGGTTTCCATCACCCTCTCTTCTCCCTCCAGGGGGTTTCCATCACCCTCTCTTCTCCCTCCATTGGGGTTTCCATCACCCTCTCTTCTCCCTCCATTGGGGTTTCCATCACCCTCTCTTCTCCCTCCATTGGGGTTTCCATCACCCTCTCTTCTCCCTCCATTGGGGTTTCCATCACCCTCTCTTCTCCCTCCAGGGGGTTTCCATCACCCTCTCTTCTCCCTCCAGGGGGTTTCCATCACCCTCTCTTCTCCCTCCATGGGGTTTCCATCACCCTCTCTTCTCCCTCCATTGGGGTTTCCATCACCCTCTCTTCTCCCTTCGTGGGGTTTCCATCACCCTCTCTTCTCCCTTCGTGGGGTTTCCATCACCCTCTCTTCTCCCTTCGTGGGGTTTCCATCACCCTCTCTTCTCCCTTCGTGGGCTTTCCATCACCCTCTCTTCTCCCTTCGTGGGGTTTCCATCACCCTCTCTTCTCCCTTCGTGGGGTTTCCATCACCCTCTCTTCTCCCTTCGCGGGCTTTCTATGGAGTTTTGGCTTCGGCAGCTCATTTTCATTTTTATCTGTTAATAAGTCGTAAAATGCTACTTAAAGTAGCCAGAATACACTGTAAACATGGCTATATCTTACTGTATATTTTATGAATAGCTGGCAGTTGAGACAGACCTAAGGATATGAAGCAAAGCATAATTAAAACTCCTATTCACCAGACACAGGACTATTTCTCATCGCTGTCACGGTCACAATTCACAATTAAAAAAGAATGAATCAGTACTCCTTTTCTATAGGAAAATTCTATACAAAGCCAGACAGAAGGCAACAATGGCCTATAGAAATCTTGCCCATGCATTGTGATGCTTTTCCTACTTCATTGTAAAAGAGATTATAATAGAAAAGCTTTTCAATGGTCAACTTGCACCATCAGGCTGCACGTATTTAAGAGAACTTTTTTCATAGGCCACTACTAATCTGTTTTGGACTCAGCTGCATATACATGAAAATTCTAATATTCGATAGCAGGCATTGCATCGAACATTAAGGCAAAAATGGTGAGTTTATATTATTTTTGTGTGCATGCGCACGATTAATTATTGGCTGATTGATAAATCAATTGTCATGCAGTTCATAGTAGGTCAACCCCCCAAGGCACAGATAGCTGTGTACATGCTCGGCAATTTGAGAGTCTGAATGCTGCTGTACACGCTCTGTACAGTATTGCCGCGCTTGTATGTGTTCAGGAGTCAGCGGAATGGGGCATGGAATTGGCCGATGTCAGGACGATGTCGCCGAAGGGTGCCCGCAACCCTCATGAGAAAATTTACTTATATATTTGTTTTAGAAATCTTTCAGAGCATTTAACACCCTTGATCCATTTCAGACAATCTCAGAAGAGAATCTTCGTATGGCAATGGGTTTGGGATTCGATGAAACACAAGCTAAGCGTGAGTTTAACAGTTTTTTTGGCATTCGACATCCCTTCCAGATCCCTCTATGGTCCCCGATCCCTCCCCGATCATCCCTAATCCCTCCCTGATCCCTCCCTGATCCTTCCCCGATCCCTCCCTGATCCCTACCATCCCTCCCTGATCCCTCCCTGATCCCTCCCTGATCCTTCCCTGATCCTTCCCTGATCCCTCCCCGATCCCTCCCTAATCCTTCCCTGATCCCTCCCCGATCCCTCCCTAATCCTTCCCTGATCCTTCCCTGATCCCTCCCCGATCCCTCCCTAATCCTTCCCTGATCCCTCCCCGATCCCTCCCTGATCCTTCCCTGATCCTTCCCTGATCCCTCCCTGATCCCTCCCTGATCCTTCCCTGATCCTTCCCTGATCCCTCCCCGATCCCTCCCTAATCCTTCCCTGATCCCTCCCCGATCCCTCCCTAATCCTTCCCTGATACCTCCGCGATCCCTCCCTAATCCTTCCCTGATCCCTCCCTGAAACTTTCCCGATCCCTCCCTGATCCCTCCCTGATCCCTCCCTGATCCCTCCCGGATCCCTCCCTGATCCCTCCCTGATCCCTCCCTGATCCCTCCCGGATCCCTCCCCGATCCCTCCCGGATCCCTCCCTGATCCCTCCCTGATCCCTCCCGGATCCCTCCCTGATCCCTCCCTGATCCCTCCCTGATCCCTCCCGGATCCCTCCCTGATCCCTCCCCGATCCCTCCCGGATCCCTACCATCCCTCCCTGATCCCTCCCCGATCCCGCACCAATCTGCTCCGCAGAGCTGTGGCGCAGTTTTCACTATTTCGACTCAGACAGCAGCGGCGCCATTGAGGCTGGCGAGTTCGGCAACGTGCTCAGACTATTCGGAGTTGACTGCACCGATGCCCAGCTGCGCGACATCATGGCCGAGATCGACATTAGTACGTCGTAAAATTTATAGTTTTAAACTCGGAGGGTATATTTAGATCTCCACTAGCGTATATAAACTTCACTAGCTCTGCATGTATCTGTTTTTTCGGACACCGCAGGCTCAGACGGCGTAATCAGCTTTCAAGAGTTTTGCATCGCCGCTCGTAAGCATCATAAAGATAAGGCGGAGAGGCAGGCCGAGCTGCGAGCGGCTTTTGAGGCATGTACATTTGCTGGTTTGGGGTCCTGGCTGCATGGCATGTACATTTGCTGGTTTGGGGTGCTGGCTGCATGGCATGTACATTTTCTGGTTTTGGGGGTGCTGGCTGCATGGCATGTACATTTGCTGGTTTCGGGGTGCTGGCTGCATGGCATGTACATTTTCTGGTTTTGGGGTGCTGGCTGCATGGCATGTACGCTCGTACATTTGCTGGTTTCGGGGTGCTGGCTGCATGGCATGTACATTTGCTGGTTTGGGGTGCTGGCTGCATGGCATGTACATTTTCTGGTTTTGGGGTGCTGGCTGCATGGCATGTACATTTGCTGGTTTCGGGGTGCTGGCTGCATGGCATGTACATTTTCTGGTTTTGCGGTGCTGGCTGCATGGCATGTACATTTGCTGGTTTTCGGGTGCTGGCTGGCATGTACATTTGCTGGTTTGGGGGTGCTGGCTGCATGGCATGTACATTTGCTGGTTTGGGGGTGCTGGCTGCATGGCATGTACATTTGCTGGTTTGGGGGTGCTGGCTGCATGGCATGTACATTTGCTGGTTTGGGGGTGCTGGCTGCATGGCATGTACATTTGCTGGTTTGGGTGCTGGCTAGCATTTAAATTACTGGTCTGGGGTGCTGGTTAAATGCATGTAATAGTTTTCTAGCTCCTGTTGCTGGCGCCCCTGGTGCTGGCGCCCCTGGTGCTGGCGCCCCTGGTGCTGGCGCCCCTGGTGCTGGCGCCCCTGGTGCTGGCGCCCCTGGTGCTGGCGCCCCTGGTGCTGGCGCCCCTGGTGCTGGCGCCCCTGGTGCTGGCGCCCCTGGTGCTGGCGCCCCTGGTGCTGGCGCCCCTGGTGCTGGCGCCCCTGGTGCTGGCGCCCCTGGTGCTGGCGCCCCTGGTGCTGGCGCCCCTGGTGCTGGCGCCCCTGGTGCTGGCGCCCCTGGTGCTAGCGCAAGGCGTGGCATTCGCATGTACCTCTCAATGAAAAATTCTGAATACGCTCTTGAAAGAAGAAGCCAAATAATTTTTCTACAGCATCACACAATATGTAACAAATTTTAATGCCAAACCCTCCAGCACTTCAACGAGGACGGCAGCGGCCGACTGAGTCGTGAACAGCTGGCCCTGGCGCTGACTTCGTTTGGCGCGGAGCCGCTCAGCGAAGCCGAACTGGAGACCATCTTCCAGATGGGCGATCGCGATGGCAGCGGTGACCTCAGTATCGATGGTAATTAGGGGAAATTGTGTTGTCAGCTCTAATCAACAGTAGGTGCCGACGGCGTCGGGGTGATGACTGAATGCTTGAAGAGACTACCTGAGGATGTCCAGCACGGTTTGCCGGCTGTCGAGGCTTGATCAGCGAAACTAGATAAATTCGCATCAGGGTGTTCATGGTCTCCTGGTGCCACCTGCTGAAGGTCCAGAAGCTCCGCCTGGGTGAAGGCTAGTGACCAACGAAGCCAGAGCTGGTGCAGACACATGTGGTCGATGTGCTGATGAAATTTGGAGACTTGGCAAGGCTGCACTAGGCGCAGGGCGGATTGGCGCACAGGGGTGTACATGTACTAAATACACTAGCGCTTATGGGAAAAACCCGAACTTCTAGCAGAATCGTCAAATATCTCGACGGTCCGGAGAGCTGGCGACTTGACTCTTGCTTAAGAATGTGCGCAACAAAAAGTTGGCCCGTGTTCTTGAAGTTCGTGTGCCTGCGTTGCTCCGTTCCGGCGCAGCAAAAAATTGTCAGGGTTAATTGGGGCCGGGGGAGAATTCACGCCCCCCCTCTTGGTACGAGCAATAGTTCTATTGTTAATGCGAATGAAATTGAGAATGAGTTAAATAACAATTGTTTGATTCCCATTGTCAATGCAGAATTTGTCCACTGTCTAACGATGGATCTGGACGAACTGGTGGCTTCCAAAGTGTAGCATCACTGAATGATCGAGAAGAAATGATTACAGTCATAGTCTTTGATCGACTAAAAGACAAGTTAAACATTTTACATGTACAAGTTTACAAGTTTCCTAGAAACTGTTTTTCATTAGAAATTATATGCACGCATACATGTAACAATTAAGCGTTCGGTGATACGGATATCATATCACCGATGATATCTGACTGTATCACCGATTATAAAGAAAATGTCATGTACGACACAGTGAAAATTAATAAAATAAAAAATAAAAAGTGATCTCCATCCATGCCTGTGCGCGCTTTATTGCCGCAGTAGGCCAACGAAAAGGCACAAAATATACATCAATCAGGAAGTTTGACAAAATGTAGTTAACTTTTCATTTCAAGCTATTTCTATTATTAATTTGAGTAACTAATCAGATAGGCAGTTTTTACCTAATTTTTATATTAAAAAATGTGAATTATACAATTTTCTAGCCTTGCTTTAACACTCAGTGATTATAGATTGTTTTACTGGACTTAATTTTTCTGAGTAATTTTAACACGAGACCTTTCTAAGAAGTATTTTGTTGTACAAATTAAGTAATTACCATTTGCAATCATCGACTGATATACTTAATAATTACGCGTCTCAACTAAGTCTTATTCTTTCTTATTGAACCCAGGTCTTACCTCACCGTCACTGCCAAATAAAGGTCGTAGGACCTGCGGCATTTCCACACGAAGGACTGAGGATAATATTAATAGCTCTGTATGTTGACTTTTTTATTTATTGATATTCTTATTAGAATGGAACTGGATAAATTAAAATTATCAATTATAATATTATAATAAAATGATAATGATAGATAATCCAAGCCATTTGTATTAGCACCTACTACTTTTATAGTGTTTAGGCATCTTTATAATTTCCTTTTTTTGCAAAAATGATCAGTTTTTTAATACATTTTTTAATAATTTTCTTTTAAATAAGTAGTATCTATAATAGTTTTATTAATAAAGATGAGAGGTGGTTTTCCCTTTACCCTATGGCCATAGTACATATCATAAATACAGTGGTGAATGGATATATAGAAAATATATACTTAGATAGAGAAAGTATATTAGTTTATAATGTAGATAATTAATTTAATAACTTTTTAATTTAACAACATGTAGCTGTGTATTCTAAAATCCAGAGTTCAAATTTCTACCAACTATAGAATACTTTGTTAGTTGAAGAAACTTGATTTATTAGCTTGCCAGCTTACTTAAATTTATAGACTTGACCGCATGGGTATAGGGGAAGGTAGGGTGAAAGGCGCAGCTTAGACAATCTTACCCAATTTGATTTCACTGGCAGGGTATAGGCACTAAGCATTCATTGGTTGGGGCTCGTTATTCACACATTTACAACCAATCAGAATCAGAAATGAGAAGAAATTTTACAAAAGGTTGTATGCAAGGATAGGGTAACTCAGAAAGAAATATGGAGAAAACAACTGAACACACTAGAAGTGCACATGCATGCAAGTTGAGAACTATTACAAACAAAATTGCTAGCCACATTTTTGGTATCTTTTAGTACCAAAATATCTTTTCAAGGATAGTTTTATAATTTCCCATATAATTAGACTCACAGAGATTACTTTTTTAATTTTTCTATAGAAATTTAGAAGACATGAAATTTAGTGTAATGCATTGCATAGTATGATAGTTTTACATTGCTAAAAGTCCTAGATAATGAACAATTCAAAAACCTAAGTCTGTTTCAACTCTGTTTTAAATAATAAAGCCAATTATTCCTGATTAATTTGATATCTATTTATTTATTTTAGGTGTTTGTCCTACAGAGTAAGGAGTCATTGCTCAGCATCATGTCTTCACCTGGCTTACAAAGAAGAACTGGCCAAGGTTCTTTGAATCCTGGCTTTTCCAATGAGGATGCAGATACTGATCCAAATGTGATTGGCACTGAACCAATCAACAATCATGATTCTGATGATTTGGCATCACCAAAACAACACCTAGCCTCAGGCTCTAGATCTGGTAATGCCAGTAGTGGTGGCAGCATCTATATGGTGATGATCTCTCTGTTATCAGCTATTGGTGGCTTCCTGTTTGGCTACGACACTGGCATTGTTAGTGGTGCTATGCTGTTTATTAAAGTGCAATTCAATCTAAGCAGTCTATGGCAGGAGATTATTGTCTCTGTAACCATTGCTGCTGCGGCTGTGTTCGCTTTGGTGTCCGGCTGGCTCAGCGCTTGGCTTGGTCGCCGATTGTGTATACTGTTTGTGAGTTGGCCTTGCTTAAATCATATACTTGACTGCATGCTATAGATTAAACAGTGTGAAATGCGATGGTTAAAGCATACATGCGCAACCTCGGGAATCACCCCGGCCGTTTCTATTGGCAACACACACATGTAAGTTGCTATTGGCTGCGAGCAGTCACGTGACTACTATTCTGTCCAATAGCGACTTACATGTGTGTGTTGCCAATAGAAACGGCCATGTGAATCTCTAGGTTGCTTCCAAGCATGAACAGTGGAGTCTGCAGACTTCTGCGTGTCAGATAGGCTGGTAGTTTAATTTGATTTTGAACTTTTTGACTGATGCCAGCTGTGGGCTCCGGTTTGACATTTGGCATCCTGAGTTCGAATCCGGGGGGACAGAGCCACAATCCCCTGGTTCGATTCCGCTCGCCGCCACATTCCCCACCCCCCTCCCTCGCATCCTTAGGCCAGCATAATCTTTTAGTCGGTTCCATTCTGTTGGCGGCTGCCCAGGACCGCGCTATGCTAGTAGCTGGCCGAGTAACTGTAGGCGCGGGCATCGGCCTAGCCAGCATGATTGTGCCAGTCTATTTGGCTGAGACTTCGCCTGCTCATCTGCGCGGTCGTCTGGTCACATTGAATACAGTTTTTATCACGGGTGGCCAATTTGTTGCCGCCCTCACTGCTGGGGCGTTCAGCGGAGTGACTCAAGGATGGCGGTAAGGGGTGCTGGGGAGGCTGGCAACTGGAAAACTGTGACTTGGAGTAGATCTCTCTGTTATAGTAGATCACTGGGTAGGTTATAGTAGATCACTGGGTAGGTTATAGTAGATCACTGGGTAGGTTATAGTAGATCACTGGGTAGGTTATAGTAGATCACTGGGTAGGTTATAGTAGATCACTGGGTAGGTTATAGTAGATCACTGGGTAGGTTATAGTAGATCACTGGGTAGGTTATAGAGATCACTGGGTAGGTTATAGTAGATCACAGGGTAGGTTATAGTAGATCACTGGGTAGGTTATAGTAGATCGATGGGTAGGTTATAGTAGATCGATGGGTAGGTTATAATAGATCGCTGGGTAGGTTATAGTAGATCGCTGGGTAGGTTATAGTAGATCGCTGGGTAGGTTATAGTAGATCACTGGGTAGGTTATAGTAGATCGCTGGGTAGGTTATAGTTTATCGATGGGTAGGTTATAGTAGATCGATGGGTAAGTTATAGTAGATCGCTGGGTAGGTTATAGTAGATCGCTGGGTAGGTTATTGTAGATCGCTGGGTAGGTTATAGTAGATCGATGGGTAGGTTATAGTAGATCGCTGGGTAGGTTATAGTAGATCGCTGGGTAGGTTGTAGTAGATCGCTGGACAGGTTATAGTAGATCGATGGGTAGGTTATAGTAGATCGATGGGTAGGTAATACTAGATCTCGGTAGCTAATACCACATCTCGGTAGCTAATACTAGATCTCGGTAGATAACACTAGATCTCTGTACATGTAATACTAGATCTCGGTAGGTAATACTAGATCTCGGTGGGTAATACCAGATCTCGGTAGGTAATACTAGATCTCGGTAGGTAATACTAGATCTCCGTAGGTAATACTAGATCTCCGTAGGTAATACTAGATCTCCGTAGGTAACACTAGATCTCGGTGGGTAATACCAGATCTCGGTAGGTAATACTAGATATCGGTTGGTAATACTAGATCTCCGTAGGTAATACTAGATCTCGGTGGGTAATACCAGATCTCGGTAGGTAATACTAGATATCGGTTGGTAATACTAGATCTCCGTAGGTAATACTAGATCTCGGTGGGTAATACCAGATCTCGGTAGGTAATACTAGATCTCCGTAGGTAATACTAGATCTCCGTAGGTAATACTAGATCTCCGTAGGTAATACTAGATCTCCGTAGGTAACACTAGATCTCGGTGGGTAATACCAGATCTCGGTAGGTAATACTAGATATCGGTTGGTAAGACTAGATCTCCGTAGGTAATACTAGATCTCGGTGGGTAATACCAGATCTCGGTAGGTAATACTAGATATCGGTTGGTAATACTAGATCTCCGTAGGTAATACTAGATCTCGGTGGGTAATACCAGATCTCGGTAGGTAATACTAGATCTCCGTAGGTAATACTAGATCTCCGTAGGTAATACTAGATCTCCGTAGGTAACACTAGATCTCGGTGGGTAATACCAGATCTCGGTAGGTAATACCAGATCTCGGTGGGTAATACCAGATCTCGGTAGGTAATACTAGATATCGGTAGGTAATACTAGATCTCGGTGGGTAATACCAGATCTCGGTAGGTAATACTAGATATCGGTTGGTAATACTAGATCTCCGTAGGTAATACTAGAGCTCGGTGGGTAATACAAGATCTCGGTAGGTAATACTAGATATCGGTTGGTAATACTAGATCTCCGTAGGTAATACTAGATCTCCGTAGGTAACACTAGATCTCGGTGGGTAATACCAGATCTCGGTAGGTAATACTAGATATCGGTTGGTAATACTAGATATCGGTTGGTAATACTAGATCTCCGTAGGTAATACTAGATCTCCGTAGGTAACACTAGATCTCGGTGGGTAATACCAGATCTCGGTAGGTAATACTAGATATCGGTTTGTAATACTAGATCTCCGTAGGTAATACTAGATCTCCGTAGGTAATACTAGATCTCCGTAGGTAATGCTAGATCTCCGTAGGTAATACTAGATCTCGGTGGGTAATACCAGATCTCGGTAGGTAATACTAGATATCGGTTGGTAATACTAGATGTCCGTAGGTAATACTAGATCTCGGTGGGTAATACCAGATCTCGGTAGGTAATACTAGATCTCCGTAGGTAATACTAGATCTCCGTAGGTAATACTAGATCTCCGTAGGTAATACTAGATCTCCGTAGGTAACACTAGATCTCGGTGGGTAATACCAGATCTCGGTAGGTAATACTAGATATCGGTTGGTAATACTAGATCTCCGTAGGTAATACTAGATCTCGGTGGGTAATACCAGATCTCGGTAGGTAATACTAGATCTCCGTAGGTAATACTAGATCTCCGTAGGTAATACTAGATCTCCGTAGGTAACACTAGATCTCGGTGGGTAATACCAGATCTCGGTAGGTAATACCAGATCTCGGTGGGTAATACCAGATCTCGGTAGGTAATACTAGATATCGGTAGGTAATACTAGATCTCGGTGGGTAATACCAGATCTCGGTAGGTAATACTAGATATCGGTTGGTAATACTAGATCTCCGTAGGTAATACCAGATCTCGGTAGGTAATACTAGATATCGGTTGGTAATACTAGATCTCCGTAGGTAATACTAGATCTCCGTAGGTAATACTAGATCTCCGTAGGTAACACTAGATCTCGGTGGGTAATACCAGATCTCGGTAGGTAATACCAGATCTCGGTGGGTAATGCCAGATCTCGGTAGGTAATACTAGATATCGGTAGGTAATACTAGATCTCGGTGGGTAATACCAGATCTCGGTAGGTAATACTAGATATCGGTTGGTAATACTAGATCTCCGTAGGTAATACTAGAGCTCGGTGGGTAATACAAGATCTCGGTAGGTAATACTAGATATCGGTTGGTAATACTAGATCTCCGTAGGTAATACTAGATCTCCGTAGGTAACACTAGATCTCGGTGGGTAATACCAGATCTCGGTAGGTAATACCAGATCTTGGTGGGTAATACTAGATATCGGTTGGTAATACTAGATCTCCGTAGGTAATACTAGATCTCCGTAGGTAACACTAGATCTCGGTGGGTAATACCAGATCTCGGTAGGTAATACTAGATATCGGTTTGTAATACTAGATCTCCGTAGGTAATACTAGATCTCCGTAGGTAATACTAGATCTCCGTAGGTAATACTAGATGTCCGTAGGTAATACTAGATATCCGTAGGTAATACCAGATCTCGGTAGGTAATACCAGATCTCCGTAGGTAATACCAGATCTCCGTTGGTAATACTAGATCTCGGTAGGTAATACCAGATCTCGGTGGGTAATACCAGATCTCGGTGGGTAATACTAGATCTCGGTAGGTAACACTAGATCTCGGTAGGTAATACCAGATCTCGGTGGGTAATACCAGATCTCGGTAGGTAATACCAGATCTCGGTAGGTAATACTAGATCTCGGTAGGTAATAATAGATCTCGGTAGGTAATACTAGATCTCGGTAGGTATATTTAAACTCGAATCGTGTTTCCGCCAACTCGATTAGTACATTCGATTGTGCAATTTCAGCTACATGCTGGGACTGGCCGGTCTGCCAGCCCTGTTGCAGATTCTCTGCTTTGCTTGGCTGCCCGAATCGCCGCGTTGGCTGGTTGCCAGGGAGCGCCTGGGCGCGGCCAGGACTGTGCTGGAGCGGCTGCGCGGCGTCGCCGGCAGCTCCGACGCGGAATCGGATGTTGTCGACGTCGAATTGAAAGAGATTGTTGCCAAGCATAGGGAGGAGATGCGAGTCATGGCTGATAGGGGTGAGCGGCAGGTGCTTCGGGGAGTTGATAATCGGATTTTTATAGTCTCATATAAATGAATATCTTTGCCTGCTGTGTAATAACTGTATTGCTATGCATATTGTGTTAAGCGTTTTATGTGGTTTACGGAGGCTGGATTTAGCGATCTCTGCGCCACCTTTCCTGATGAAGCTCCTGACACATTTCAACACTCCCTGACTATCTTGACCACTCCCTGACTATCTTGACCACTCCCTGACTATCTTGACCACTCCCTGACTATCTTGACCACTCCCTGACTATCTTGACCACTCCCTGACTATCTTGACCACTCCCTGACTATCTTGACCACTCCCTGACTATCTTGACCACTCCCTGACTATCTTGACCACTCCCTGACTATCTTGACCTTGACGACTCCCTGACTATCTTGACCACTCCCTGACTATCTTGGCCACTCCCTGACTGTCTTGACCACTCCCTGACTATCTTGACCACTCCCTGACTGTCTTGACCACTCCCTGACTGTCTTGACCACTCCATGACTGTCTTGACCACTCCCTGACTATCTTGGCCACTCCCTGACTATCTTGACCACTCCCTGACTATCTTGACCACTCCCTGACTATCTTGGCCACTCCCTGACTGTCTTGACCACTCCCTGACTGTCTTGGCCACTCCCTGACTATCTTGACCACTCCCTGACTGTCTTAACCACTTCCCTGACTATCTTGGCCACTCCCTGACTATCTTGACCACTCCCTGACTGTCTTGGCCACTCCCTGACTATCTTGGCCACTCCCTGACTATCTTGACCACTCCCTGACTATCTTGACCACTCCCTGACTGTCTTGGCCACTCCCTGACTATCTTGGCCACTCCCTGACTATCTTGACCACTCCCTGACTATTTTGGCCACTCCCTGACTGTCTTGACCACTCCCTGACTGTCTTGACCACTCCCTGACTGTCTTGACCACTCCCTGACAGTCTTGACCGTCTTGATCATGATAGTTATCTGACCATATTTTGCCAAAGATTTTTTGAATAGCTGATGGTTTAAAATATATTTATATCTCGATTCTGCAATTCTGCTAATCCCTACCTCATTTGTTTCGTTGATTAAAATTTGTTCTATATTTTCAGAGAAGGACATTACTGGGTCATGTTAGTTAATTTATTTGATCGCATGACATTGCTTCATGTGGCTATGTGTATTTTCTTAGTTTCCTCCTTATTTTGGGTTGGATGATTGGTGTTTTTAATTAACTCTTTGTTGAGTTGGTTTTTGTAACCCTTGAGATCCACTAAGTTTCACAGCATTCCTTTCTTGAAAATGACAGCTAAGTGTCAGTTGACACAAGATAGATAGATAGATAGATAGATAGATAGATAGATAGATAGATAGATAGATAGATAGATAGATAGATAGATAGATAGATAGATAGATAGATAGATAGATAGATAGATAGATAGATAGATAGATAGATAGATAGATAGATAGATAGATAGAGCAGTAGCAATCATCCCATTCCTCTACCCCCAGCTTCCTCAGCACGCCATCACTGCCCGAATATTTAATCCAGTCGCAGCGCCCTTCTCCTCCCCTCGCAGGCCCCAGGCCGATCCTGCTGCAAATGCTAGAGCAGCCGTGGACAAGGCGAGCCCTTCTGATTGGCTGCGGTCTGCAGGCGTTTCAGCAACTGTCCGGCATCAACACGGTGATGTACTATTCGGCTAGCATTGTCAAAATGGCCGGCGTTAGGGACGACGCCATGGCTGTTTGGCTGAGCGCCGTCACTGCCGGGACAAACTTCTTTGCCTGCTTCATCGGGCTGAGCCTTGTGGAGAGAATCGGCCGCCGGCCGCTGCTCATTGGGTCGCTGTGCGGCGTGATCGCCTCTTTGGCTGTGCTGGCTGTGGGATTTCAGATTATTCGGGATAATTCTATGCCAGTGGCGTTCCCGGTGAGTTTTCAGGGAGATTCGAGGGTCTGGATTGATGATTCGTCACTTATCTGGATTGTTGATTCGTCACTTATCTGGATTGATGATTCGTCACTTTATGGATTGATGATTTGTCACTTTATGGATTGATGATTCGTCACTTTATGGATTGATGATTCGTCACTTATCTGGATTGATGATTCATCACTTATCTAGATTGATGATTCGTCACTTATCTGGATTGATGATTCATCACTTATCTAGATTGATGATTCGTCACTTATCTGGATTGATGATTCGTCACTTATCTAGATTGATGATTCGTCACTTATCTGGATTGATGATTCGTCACTTATCTGGATTGATGATTCGTCACTTTATGGATTGATGATTCGTCACTTATCTGGATTGATGATTCGTCACTTATCTAGATTGATGATTCGTCACTTATCTGGATTGATGATTCGTCACTTATCTGGATTGTGATTCGTCACTTTATGGATTGATGATTCATCACTTATCTGGATTGATGATTCGTCACTTATCTGGATTGATGATTCGTCACTTATCTGGATTGATGATTCGTCACTTATCTAGATTGATGATTTGTCACTTATCTAGATTGATGATTTGTCACTTATCTAGATTGATGATTCGTCACTTATCTAGGTTGATGATTCGTCACTTTATGGATTGATGATTCGTCACTTATCTAGATTGATGATTCGTCACTTATCTGGGTTGATGATTCGTCACTTATCTGGGTTGATGATTCGTCACTTATCTAGATTGATGATTCGTCACTTTATGGATTGATGATTCGTCACTTATCTAGATTGATGATTTGTCACTTATCTAGATTGATGATTTGTCACTTATCTGGGTTGATGATTCGTCACTTATCTGGGTTGATGATTCGTCACTTATCTGGGTTGATGATTCGTCACTTATCTGGGTTGATGATTCGTCACTTAATAAACGAAGCTTGTACTTCTTCCTTGCCTTACCATCTTTTCATATTCGCTATCCAATGATGTACTTTAATTGGCTGTCAGTTTCCCAGGCTTATCCACTATCAAACAGATCTGAAAGATTAGGTATTGATAATCATATAAAAGTGCATTTAGAGATAAGCTTCAAACAGTAATCAGTCTGCATAAGCAGCGTTGCTAACAGCTCATTTTTTATTGATCGCCTTTTTAGTTGCTCTCTCTCTTTCTCTCTCTCTCTCTCCTGTTCTTCACTTAGCTCTCAATCGCCTATCCATAGCCTGTAGCCCTTATAACCAACAGTCCGCTGTATGTCACTGCTTTCTATTTGCGCGGGGCAAGCCAGGAGTTGCGGAGGCGGTACCTTGCTTCGTCTGGCAAAGTTAACACCTGGCGTGTGTTTTTACTTTAACTGGAAAATTCTATTTGTGTTAACTATTTAACTATTAGATAATTGTGTACCCGATATCTAACATTGTCATCGTGTATTATTTCTGAAAATAATTTACTGCGTTTTCTTGTAGATTTCATCTGGTTTTGTATGTTTTAGGTACAACTTTCAGATCCTCAGCAACTCTCAGATCCTCAGCAACTCTCAGTTCCTCAGCTACTCTCAGATCCTCAACAACTCTCAGATACTCATCACCTCTCAGATCCTCAGCTACTCTCAGATCCTCAGCAACTCTCAGATCCTCATCACCTCTCAGATCCTCATCACCTCTCAGATCCTCAGCTACTCTAAGATCCTCATCACCTCTCAGATCCTCTGTAACTCTAAGATCCTCATCACCTCTCAGATCCTCAGCTACTCTCAGATCCTCAGCAACTCTCAGATCCTCAGCTACTGTCAGTTCCTCATCACCTCTCAGATCCTCATCACCTCTCAGATCCTCATCATATCTCAGATCCTCAGCTACTCTAAGATCCTCATCACCTCTCAGATCCTCAGTAACTCTCAGATCCTCATCACCTCTCAGATCCTCAGCTACTCTAAGATCCTCATCACCTCTCAGATCCTCAGCTACTCTCAGATCCTCAGCAACTCTCAGATCCTCAGCTACTGTCAGTTCCTCATCACCTCTCAGATCCTCATCACCTCTCAGATCCTCATCACCTCTCAGTTCCTCATCACCTCTCAGATCCTCAGTAACTCTCAGATCCTCAGCAACTCTCAGTTCCTCATCACCTCTCAGATCCTCAGCAACTCTCAGATCCTCATCACCTCTCAGATCCTCATCACCTCTCAGTTCCTCAGCTACTGTCAGTTCCTCATCACCTCTCAGATCCTCATCACCTCTCAGATCCTCATCACCTCTCAGTTCCTCATCACCTCTCAGATCCTCAGCTACTCTAAGATCCTCATCACCTCTCAGATCCTCAGTAACTCTCAGATCCTCATCACCTCTCAGATCCTCAGCTACTCTAAGATCCTCATCACCTCTCAGATCCTCAGCTACTCTCAGATCCTCAGCAACTCTCAGATCCTCATCACCTCTCAGATCCTCATCACCTCTCAGATCCTCAGCTACTCTAAGATCCTCATCGCTTCTCAGATCCTCAGTAACTCTCAGATCCTCATCATATCTCAGATCCTCTGTAACTCTAAGATCCTCATCACCTCTCAGATCCTCAGCTACTCTCAGATCCTCAGCAACTCTCAGATCCTCAGCTACTGTCAGTTCCTCATCACTTCTCAGATCCTCATCACCTCTCAGATCCTCATCACCTCTCAGTTCCTCATCACCTCTCAGATCCTCATCACCTCTCAGATCCTCATCACCTCTCAGTTCCTCAGCTACTGTCAGTTCCTCATCACCTCTCAGATCCTCATCACCTCTCAGTTCCTCATCACCTCTCAGATCCTCATCACCTCTCAGTTCCTCATCACCTCTCAGTTCCTCATCACCTCTCAGTTCCTCAGCAACTCTCAGATCCTCAGCTACTCTCAGATCCTCAGCTACTCTCAGATCCTCAGCTACTCTCAGATCCTCAGCTACTCTCAGTTCCTCAGCTACTCTCAGATCCTCAGCTACTCTCAGATCCTCATCACCTCTCAGATCCTCAGCAACTCTCAGATCCTCAGCTACTCTCAGATGCTCAGCAACTCTCAGATCCTCAGCTACTCTCAGATCCTCAGCAACTCTCAGATGCTCAGCACTTCTCAGATCCTTACAATGCTTCTTCCTGATCCTTGTAGTGATCCTTCAAGATCCCCGAGTCTCCCAGATCCTTAAGGATTTTCCTCCAGTATTAAATAGCGCTAATTATAGGGTTAATAAAATTGGATTTATCCATCGCAACTCACGCCACACTTTACTCATCCTTCTTCGTCCCACTGCCAGAGCCCATTGCAAAACAACACCAGACAATGTTTTGTCCAGTCAACCTGCGACTCTTGCATCTCCCAGCATCCGACATCGTCCAAATTAGACTCAATTGTCAGCTGCGGCTTCTGCTACTCTGGCAGCAACGGCACCTGCGTATCGGTGTCCCGATCCAGAAACAGCAGTCTTTGTCCAGCTACTTCGCAGACGTCGTCTTGGTTCCTAGCTAAAGACTTCTGCCCAACGCCTTACGCTTGGATAGTGCTAACAGGATTAATAACTTATTTGGCATTTTTCTCGCCAGGTATGGCGCCAGTGCCTTGGCTAATCAACTCCGAGATCTACCCGCTTTGGGGCCGAAGCGCGGGTTCTGGTTTAGCTACCTGCGTTAATTGGACCTGCAATCTGCTAGTTAGTTTAACCTTTCTAAGTCTGACAGAACTGTTGACTAAGCATGGAACTTATTGGCTATTCGCGAGCCTGGCAACGCTGGCTTTGCTGTTCGTCATTAAATTTGTTCCCGAGACTAAAGGCAAAAGTTTGGAAGAGATCGAATTTATGCTGGAGAATAACATTTGATTTGTACTATTGATTGTGTCGTATAGATTGTTGGCAAAACTATTTGATATTAAACAAGTGTATGGCTATGTCGGTAAAAGGAATTCTTTTATAGTGTTTTTTCTCAGTGATTATGGATTATATTTTTATTTAACTTTTTAATGCGTTTAAACTTAACTACTATAAGTAGGTGTCATTTCTGTAGATTATTTTTATGCTATCCTAAAATTTTTACTACTGTACATTTTTATTGCCAAATTTTCACAAAGTAACGTATAAATCTGAATAATACTTGGCTGTGTAAAGACTACAGGAAAACATAAAGGTTGACAGAAATGACAGGTCTCTCAATTCTCAGTAGTATAGCTGTCCATTGCATAAATTGAATAACTTGCACAAGTAAATGCACGGTTAAAGGTTCGCATTATTACACAATTGGAGTAAAAACTGGCGTTACCTGATTGAGAACAAATTTTGCATGTATTACATTTAGATTTCGTGTTTGTTTTATTGTGTACGTGTAATACTACATGTTGCATCTACTTTTGTATATTTTTCTAATACTTAGCCCGATTAAGGCTGGGTGTACTTGAACTCTAAAATATACAGTATAGTTTGGTGCGTCTATTTTTTCTTCGATCAAGTTATTTGTAAAAGTTATTGGTAAATTATGTCTATCTATCTTTTTTCTCCATTTTGATACGGCTAGGTAAATAAATCATTTTCGCATAATTATCGGTGTGTATATTTTTAGCTGCCTACTATTTGAAGTAGGCTAGTACGCGCGTGCGCGTGAACCATGCTGCCCCCCAAAAAGTGGTATGGACTTATCGACCGTGGGGTTGGCCCATGAGCTATTCAAATTAGCTAAACGACGAGCCCCATGCAGACTTTTCTATATACCCAGCAAGAACCTTGGCTGCCCTGAGCTCGGGCCACGTCTTTACGGCTTGCAATTGCATCTACACTGTATAACAGAATTCTACGTTGAAAGCGCCTCTGCTCTGCATTTTTGGATCGATCAGTGGATTCACTGCATCAATCAGTTTGTTAATTCGTTTCGCGGATTGTCTTTTTAACAGTATCAGTGTTTTATCACGTTCAGATTATGCTATGATATGAGGAGTAATTCGACTATTTCGATTGTGTGTAATGAAAGAAGAGACACGCTATCTGTGGATTAGTGAATTACCGCCAAATGCTACACAGAAAAAATTGACGGATCTGTTTTCGAGGTAAGTTAATCCGCACGACCTGTCAATGATTTTTATATCGTATCGATTTAGTTTTCAGTATACTGGGAAAGACTTAATGTTTGATAGTTGCAAAGAGTAACTTGAACTTAAACAAAAATTGGTTTATTGCAGTAGTAAGTTTATAAATTGTTACGAGTAGACTGGCCACGTGAAAATAATTTTTTTTTATCATTACCATTAGCTAAGCTAAAAGTAACACACATATTTTGTCTTTGGGCTTAGCTTAGAAGAATGTTAGTTAATATTAAATTTGGTACTTTTTTAAACATTCCATAAATTCAAAATCAGGGTCAGAGATATTGAAGCTAGACTAGGAGAGTTATATTTCAAATAAAATCACGTGCGTTTTAATTTGCATGCTCTTGATTCTTAGTATTAATAATAGGAATATATTATTTAAAAACAAATATCCGCTGAGCCCTATCGGCGCTGCTGTCAGTGGTGAGTTTGTCAGTTCACTTAATTTCTGTGTTTCATTTGTTATAAAACCTATCTGTCATCGGATTCAAAACAGAGATACAGACAGACCGACACTGAAGCAGTTCTCTTAGCACAAGGAATAGCAGTGCAGGTTTTCATTGGATTAATACCTTAATTGTGTATGTTTGTTTATTCTAATCTCGATTCATAATAACTAACTGGTTGTACTTTTCATTCCAACTTTTTCACTACTCTAGCTACGGTCGCATTCTGAGCACCAAGATTCACGAGGCCGGCCAACTTAGAGGAGCAGTATTATCATTTCTGGATACAAAAACAGCCGTTAAAGCTTGCACAGGCATTCATTTGCTTGATGGACAGTCGTTGACGTCCGAATATTGCGATCAGTCAGGCGAACCGGGTTTGCAACGATTAAAAGATTCCGCTTGCGTCAAATTTGATAAGTGAGCCTTGAGCGTGTTAATACGATGGTCATTGGATTAATCTATTTCATTTATTGATTGACGAGGAAAGAAATTTGTGAGTTCAAAACTATGAATATTCTAATAATCTAATATCATTATTCGCAGGCTTCCAGTGTTGGAGAACGGTTCGTCTACAACGACTAGCGTTAATAATAACAACAGTCCGCCGAGCAGGTACGGATTTTTGTTGCATTTATTCTTCCACTCTTAATAGCTCTAGTAGAATATGTATTATATATAAGTTTCTGTTACTAATTTCATTCTTAAAGACGCTAAGTTGTATATTATGCATCTATAGACAGAGAAGTCTGAAAAAACGAACAAAAAACTTGCCTAAGCAGGCTTTGGTTTTGCAGGCTTATTAAGTGTTTAGTGTAAAATGCTCTTACATTATAGCCCCATGGTTCACTGTTGTGGCGTGCGTAATTACTTGTGCAGTGTGCGTATTGTTTATGTATTTGGACCAAGGCTTCTTTTTTTGAAAACTTGCACGCAGTGCAATGCAATTCACAATCACAATAGAATACTTAGTTAATATATCATAATTAGAACTAAGGGGAAAGGGCCGTGCGTATTATTACTCATTTTTGCACAGCACACAAGCCCCTAGTTCTTCTCTGTGTGCGCGTTTTAGCCTGCGCCTATATTTTATATACTAAGGCAGCCCTTGGCTGGCTCTCTTCATACTCTATTGTATACCTATCTACACTTGGGTTTTCAAAGTTGTGGAGCTCTAGCCTGTTCTGTTGTGTGTGTGTGTGACAGTGACGTTTTTTTCTATACCATAATAGTATGCATATATAAAGCTCTGCTATAGAGAATAAGAAAGCCTTACTTTACTATATTACAATTTTAAGTTGGGGGTTAGGAAGGGCTATGTATGACTGGACTGGACTATGCCAGTGAGGAGTGGGTGGGGTTTACAAAGCATTCACAATGCGAGAATAAGAGAGAGAAAGAGAAACAGGCCAAGCCTTTTTGGCCCCAAAAACCCTTCCCGTCCTTTCCACTCCACTCCCCCCTCTCTCCCCCCCCAACTCCAGGTCTTTGCATGCCTATAGTATAGAACCTATTATACATATCAGTCATTACTAAGCTTATAATATTAAGTGTGTTGTGTAGCCCCCAGTGGAGAGTGGGGTGGGTGCTTGTCGGTTTGTGCGCACACAGCGCGCGCCCCTTGTATCCTTTTATATGTATAACCCTATATTCTATACGTATATATATAACTAATACTAAGCCTTATCTATGACGCCCCACCCCATTCCCCCGTGCCCGCCCCAAACTTCCAAGCTATGTTGATTATATAGGCGGGAGGCAGGCGTTTGGGTTAAAAGGGGTGCTGGGGCTTGGACTGAGGGAGTTGGGGTATGGGGTTGCTAAACCTAGGCAATAGGCAAGCCCGAGCCCTGAACAGAACTTGAACGTTCACACACAGAATTCCCCCCTCCCCCCTCTAAAACTGGCGTTTGCGTCGTGTAGAAAGATTTTTTCCTAATCTAATGCCTAGTGTATGCCTTGGAATTGTTGAACTTGTGTAAAAACTGTACACTGTACAATTAAAGTAAGGCGCGAACGTGCGTGCCTGACTGACTATGCGCGGCTTTTAGTTGGAATTGGAAAGCCAAAAAAGCATTTCCTTCCCTGTCTTTCCTCTCTTGTGTAGGCTCTACTATACCCAACTGCAGTCCAATAGCCCAAAAAAAGCTTCTTTCTCTCTTTTTTCTACTTTCTATTTCCAGTGGCCCCATTCTTTACCCCAGCCAATTCCCTCCCAATTCTGGGCTGCCGTTAGCACGCCTTAGAAATCTCTATTTAGCTTAGCTGTCTTCATTTTTATCCTATATTTATTATCTGTTTTTTTAACTATAGCATTGACAAAGCAATTCTTTGTAACTAACAGAACATATCTAAAAGCGCAGTTGTAGGTCTAAAGTCTAACCCATATCTCTTGTCCTGTTTAAAAAAATTACTGTGTATATTTTAAATGTAATAAGATGGCATTTTGTTTCAGAAATTATGATGCAATTTCATAATTGCGAGTTGCGACAAATAAGCTTCTTCAAGACTTTACGTACGTGATAGTCTATACGCCGTTTAAACAATCGCTCAGAGCTTGCTGAATCACGGGGTGTTTTCTTTTCTTGAGGTGAGGGAAGGGGATTATTGCCCGACTTGGTCTAGAGATTATTTAGAAAATCTGCAGCTGAGCTACGCTCATGGGAGCTGTTCGACAATTATAGTCTAGCTGTCTGCTTGCTAAGGCGAATTCTAAATGTTAAGCGAGTCAAGAACAGAAGAAAAATCGGGGGGGGGGGAGCAAAAAGAGAAATAAATGCCCCATTGCCCCTTTGCCTTTGAGTGTAATCTTCACATCGGCGCATCTGCTGCTACAGAGATATATCTATTAGCCTTAGTTATAGTATTAAATGCGAGAATGATTCCCAATTTCCTCTTTAAAAAATAACGTGTTATACAGCAAGAAAAGTATCTTTCGATACAAATCGACCGTCACGATCAGTTTCTCTTTAGCTTTATTTTATTATATATCCTTCGTATTGTCGAGCTAAAGGCTTTTAAGAAGGGGCTAAATAATCCTTAATCCCTAGGCTTAATCCGAATTTCTTTCCCTGTTCTATTTGCCTGGAATAATTTTTTAGTAATTATCTCATGCATACATTGATGCTAAAATCCAGGCCCTTTACTCAATGGACTCATTGGTCCCTTTCCCCCTGCTTTCCCTCTCTGTTTCTGATACCAATATTCATTTATAATTTGGCAGGCGCTGAGGCTTTAAGAAACAGCTGCGTTTCACAGACACGAAAAATTAGAGAAGATCTGGGACAGACATAGAGACAGATCTGGCTGCTGCTGAGAAAAAAGGCACAGCTACGAGGCCTGCAATCAGGAGCAGCTTCCTTGTGGGGCGGGGGGGAACTGCGGAAGTTGGTGGGTAAGACAGGCGAATGTACCATGTATTGGGAGTCCCCTCCCCCCTTCTCTCGTCAGCTCAGCCCAGCCCACGCTATTTCCCCATCCGCCTTTCCCAAGCTAGTCCCGACTTATTCTCTAGCCCCTTCATTTCCCTTCTTCATCTCGTATCGTAGTAGCCGTAGTATAAATATATAAATATAACTGAACTACTAGTTGGGCTAGCGTGTACAACATCTGCGTGCTAATCCATTCTCCTGTTTATATGCAGCAAGCCAGCAACTCTGGGCTGTTCTCAATCATAGCTTTTACATTATATATAATGTGCACAGGCAAGCCCTAGCCGCCCATCAGGCTTGCTTTCATTCCATCCCTTACCCCTTAGCCAACCCCGCCGGGGCTCAAAGCCGCGCAATACAATAAATGAATACATGCCCTATAGTAAGGCTATAATACAGAGTTTATAGTTGCCTTTAGTCCTACCTAAGCCTTGTCCAATCCATCTCGCGCTCCTTCCCTCTCTTCCCCTTATTTCCTCATGGCCTGGTAAAGTAAGAGGACTTGGGGGGTTTGGGGAATAAGGAATATCGATTTTTTACCCTCCCCATCGCCATCCCCTTCTTTCCCTGTTTTCCTCATCTGCGTAGGCTTCTCTCGTGGCCTCCCCAGGGCCTCTGTCCCTCTGCTCACCGCTCTTACCCCCCCCCTCTCCTAAGGCTTGTGAGGCCCGGCGAGAAGCCGAGGCAGCGGGAGCAATGCTTTAGTAGATCTTGGCTTCACAGTTTCCGCTAGTCCGTTCCCAAATGCGCCCAGTCTCTCTCCCTCTTCTTCATCCGACCCCAATCCCTCCATCCCCCCTCGAGCGTTTCCACTTTCCATCTACTTGGATTGAGCTGAGCCTGCTACAGTTGACGTGGGGATTCTTTAGCTTGGCCTTGGGGGGGAGCTTTAGGGCTTTAGTTATATATTTTATATATGCATCTAGTTATGCATATGCATTAGTATATATCTCTCAGGGACTCTCTCTTAACTCTCAAGGACATGGCGAAAGCTTATGCTAGGCCCAGGGGAATGTGGGGTGGTGGATGGGTGTTTCAAACTGTGATGGAATTACTGCGATGCCTTCTCCTTTCGCATGTATTAATGTACACGTAATGCTAATGTTAAGATTAATGTTAAATGTATACACTTATAACCCAAGCCCCGATAGACCCTTGCAATTATAATTTTCTTCAACGTAGACTTTCTCCTTTGTCGCTAATATTCATGTTATCAGTACAATACTTATTATTTTATTAACATGCTTGCAGCGCCAGCAAATCCTGCGGCAGGCGGGATGACGGCAGCCCGACAGCGGCACTTAACGATTCAACCGCTGTCGATATTGACAACAGATCGAGAACGTTGAAGATTTGCAACCTGCCGGATAGGTTGTCAGGTGAGGCTGCAGTGCCATCCTCCTGTCCTTCAGTGCCATCCTCCTGTTCTTCAGTGCCATCCTCCTGTTCTTCAGTGCCATCCTCCTGTCCTTCAGTGCCATCCTCCTGTTCTTCAGTGCCATCCTCCTGTTCTTCAGTGCCATCCTCCCGTTCTTCAGTGCCATCCTCCTGTTCTTCAGTGCCATCCTCCTGTCCTTCAGTGCCATCCTCCTGTCCTTCAGTGCCATCCTCCTGTCCTTCAGTGCCCCTCCAGCTGTACTCACTCGGTGTACTCCAGGAAACTCAAAGAGGAGATCAGTAAAATTTCATATTTCGCCAACCCGCCGCCCCCCTATCGCCCAGACGCCAGCCTGCAGAGCGGCCTCTATCACGAGTTCCGCCGCCTGGGCAGGATATTAGGCGTACAATTGCACGGCGGCATCCTGGAGGATAGGTACGCCACCGTTATGTACAGGCGTGCAGACGACGCCGAGCGCGCTCTGGAAACTACGCGCGCTGGCAAGCATTATTGCGGCGCCAATTTAAGCGTCAAACGCGCGGCCGATTCCGCCCATGTGGCGTCGCCTCAACAGCAGCAGCAGCAGCCGCCAGCTCAAGCCGACGATTCTACTTCTTCGTCTACTCTGCTATTGACTCAGTCTCCAGACGAGTACCACCCTAGGGCTACGCGAACTCTGTTCGTAGGCAATCTGGATCCCAAAACTGTCTGGGAAACCGATTTGCGCGATGCGCTGTCTCGGTTTGGCAATGTTTTGGTGAGTCACCGTCTTAACTGTCTATTTTGTGTCGCATCACTCACCCTGTGTCCTCTCTCCCTGTACAGGATCTGATCTCACCCTCTCAGTCTCCTCTCTCCCTGTACAGGATCTGATCTCACCCCCTCAGTCTCCTCTCTCCCTGTACAGGATCTGATCTCACCCTCTCAGTCTCCTCTCTCCCTGTACAGGATCTGATCTCACCCTCTCAGTCTCCTCTCTCCCTGTACAGGATCTGATCTCACCCTCTCAGTTCCTCTCTCCCTGTACAGGATCTGATCTCACCCTCTCAGTCTCCTCTCTCCCCGTACAGGATCTGATCTCACCCTCTCAGTTCCTCTCTCCCTGTACAGGATCTGATCTCACCCTCTCAGTCTCCTCTCTCCCTGTACAGGATCTGATCTCACCCTCTCAGTTCCTCTCTCCCTGTACAGGATCTGATCTCACCCTCTCAGTCTCCTCTCTTCCCGTACAGGATCTGATCTCACCCTCTCAGTTCCTCTCTCCCTGTACAGGATCTGATCTCACCCTCTCAGTTCCTCTCTCCCTGTACAGGATCTGATCTCACCCTCTCAGTTCCTCTCTCCCTGTACAGGATCTGATCTCACCCTCTCAGTCTCTTCTCTCCCTGTACAGGATCTGATCTCACCCTCTCAGTCTCTTCTCTCCCTGTACAGGATCTGATCTCACCCTCTCAGTCTCCTCTCTCCCCGTTCAGGATCTGATCTCACACTCTCAGTCTCCTCTCCCCGTACAGGATCTGATCTCACTCTCTCAGGTCTCGTCTCTCTACGTACAAGATCTGATCTCACCCTCTCAGTCTCCTCTCTCCCCGTACAGGATCTGATCTCACCCTCTCAGTCTCCTCTCTCCCCGTACAGGATCTGATCTCACCCTCTCAGTCTCCTCTCTCCCCGTACAGGATCTGATCTCACCCTCTCAGTCTCCTCTCCCCGTTGGATATGATCTCAGTCTTCTCTCTCTCTTTCTCTGGCATCTAAACTTAGTCTAAGCGTTTTGTTTCTTCCTGGTAGAGCATCTAATCTCGTTTCTCTCTTCGCTTGTTGCCTTGCAAATTTAACATCGAGGCTTCTTAATTGTACTTCTAGAATTTGGATTTAATTGAGGACTCTGTTGTTATCATAATTATTCATACACCTTATAAATGGCTTGTTCTATTAGCCTACATCTACACACATAGCATATTCATCTGTATTGCCTGAGTGTGAGATGTAGAATAAACTTTTTAGTCGTGTTTCTTAACTGAACTGCAATTTCTGCAATATGCCCCCAGGGTCTGTCTAGCTGTATTCTTCTAGTCCAATAATGAGGCCACAATAGTTCTGGATGCTAACTGGATCTGCCTAACATTCTTAAATGCATTTTTGCTTCTCCTTATTTCTCGTTTGTAAACTTTCTGGGACTGTGTACTCGCGTTTTTTTGTCTCGTCTCTGCTAATAATTCTTCTGACAACAACATGTGGGAAAAGAATTTGCAAGTTATTTTATAATTACGTGTAGCAATTTGTACTTTCCAATTGTCTATGGGCCAGACTCATTTCTATATGGCTATCTATTGGCCATAGACAGTTATTAAAGAGCCAACTGCTTGGTAATGTTTGTTCCGACTCAACTCAAAACACGCTGCATTAATATTAAATCGACTTTGTTAATAAAAACCCTAAAATAAACTTCATCAGGACATCGACATCAAAATTCAAAGCAGCAACAGTAACAGCGGCTCCGGCAACACTGGTCCTGGCGGCAACAATAGCACCGGCAGCAGTTGCAGCGCCTACGCTTTCGTACAATTTCCCGATATTAAAAGCGTTGTTGGCGTGTTAAAACGGCCAGATACGGTTGCTTTGAAAGGCCAGAAGCCAAAGCTAGGATTCGGCCGCTCCCCGCCAACCGAGTGTCTCTGGTTGGGCAATCTGTCCGAGAACGTTAGCGAATCATTCCTATCTAAAACGTTCTCAACTTACGGTCGGGTTCGAAATGTTTGCTTAAATTTCAATCGATTACGAGCTCTAGTATATTTTCATCATTCCGACGAGGCGCAAAAAGCTCTTATGGAGATGAAGAATCGTTATCTCTGCGGCAGGAAACTGCAAGCCGACTTTGCTAGCCAAAAGTGTCAGAGAGATTTCATGGAAGATCTGGCTAGGACTGGCGGCAAAAGTCGCAGCGGTTACAAGTGAGTACCGGCCTTGCTTTTTTTTACTGGAGTTTTGTCTCTAGATTTGCAGGGGGTTTGTCTATAGATGTACAGGGAGTTTGTCTATAGATGTACAGGGAGTTTGTCTATAGATGTACAGGGAGTTTGTCTATAGATGTACAGGGAGTTTGTCTATAGATGTACAGGGAGTTTGTCTATAGATGTGCAGGGAGTTTGTCTCTAGATTTACAGGCAGTTTGTCTCTAGATGTGCAGGGAGTTTGTCTCTAGATTTACGGGGAGTTTGTCTCTAGATTTAAAGGAAGTTTGTCTCTAGATTTACGGGGAGTTTGTTTCTAGATTTAAAGGAAGTTTGTCTCTAGATTTTCAGGGAGTTTGTCTCTAGATTTTCAGGGAGTTTGTCTCTAGATTTACAGGGAGTTTGTCTCTAGATTTACAGGGAGTTTGTCTCTAGATTTACAGGGAGTTTGTCTCTAGATTTACGGGGAGTTTGTCTCTAGATTTAAAGGAAGTTTGTCTCTAGATTTACGGGGAGTTTGTCTCTACAAGCATGCTTTTCAACTTTGTCAATCTGCTTTATCATCTGCGCAGGATATTCGAGCAACTTTATCCGCCCGAATTCGATCGTGGCGCCGTCCACGGTCGCAGCGGCAGCGGCAGCAGTGGTGGCGGCGGCAGCGCTGGCGGCCGAGGCGGCAGCAAAGGTCGTTACCGCTCCGACATGGTGATTACGGATGATTATGTGAAATCGAATCACAAGTCCTGGAGAAAATTTCGCGATCACCATTATGAAAGCTCTGGCGACCACTTCAGAAGGTATGTCTAGGCATTTCTTTAAACCACGATTTTTGTAAACTGACATCCGCCACCCCCAGATCGTCAGTTCCTGAGCCAGCCTAAGTTGCTGGGCCAGCCTCCCAGATCCCCAGTTACTAGGCCAGCTTCCCAGATCCCCAGTTACTAGGCCAGCTTCCCAGATCCCTAGTTACTAGGCCAGCTTCCCAGATCCCCAGTTACTAGGCCAGCTTCCCAGATCCTCAGTTACTGAGCCACCAGCCTCCCAGATCATCAGTTACTGAGCCACCAGCCTCTCAGATCCTCAGTTGCTAAGCCATCAGCCTCCCAGATCCTCAGTTGCTGGGCCAGCCTCCGGGCTTAAACTGAAGCTATTGATCCCACTAAAATTGCCGTCTCCTCTAACACCCCCCGCAGGCAAGACGAGTTCAGCTCGCCCTACTCCGATCAGAGCTACGCCGACGATTACCTGCCAGGGGGCGGTCGCGGCGGCCCGCAATCCAGCCGTAGCAGCAGTTCTCGCCGTCAGCACGGCGGCGGCGGTAGCAGCCGCAGACAGCAGCACCAGCACGGCTACAACCGGCACCAGCCGGGAGCAACTTCCTCCCCGTCGGGCAGCGGCAGCCAGAAAGGCGGCGGCGGTCGCGGCTGGCGTCACTCAAGCCGGTCGCCCACCAGCCACCACGGCGGCGCCAAGCATTCAGCAGACTCGTCGACTTCGTCTAGTCCGGTCAGGCCGGCGCTAGGCAGCGGCGATCTTCGATCCCTACTCGAGCGCAGCAACAGTCGGCTGGCCTCTAATTCCTCTCGGCGTCGGCGTAGCGCCAGCAAAGGCTCCGGCGGCGGCGGCGGCGAAAGAGCGACGTCCTCGTCTGGTCGGCGCGGCTTAGCCTCGGTGGCCACCCTGGCCGTGTCCACCGCCTCCTCGTTAGTCGCGTCGAATATCTCCGTTGGCGCCGCATCGTCAGTTGCATCGACAGCGACAGTGTCGCATCCGCCGGCAACAACGGCTAGCATAGCGTCCAGCTGTTCAATCGCAGCTCCCATCAGTTCCACCAGCGCGTCATCGAATCGAATTAGCGCTTTGACTGCCACTGCTGCTTCTGCTGCTGCTGGTGGTGGGCATCCAACTGCTAGTAGCAGACGTCGGGATTCCAGCAGCGATTCCAATCTGTCCTCTGGAGAAGACGTCTCCAATGCTGTTATTGGCAACGAATCGGCATCCTCAGCAGCTGCCGTTGCTTCAAGTGTTGCCGCCGCTGCTAATGCGGCCGCAGCGGCGGTAGCTGCCGCAGTCGCCGCCGGTCGCAGCAGCACCCAGGATATGTCGTTGAGAAAGCTGGAACAGGAGAAACAGATGCTGCTAGCTCAGTTGGCTAATCTAGAGGATGCCAGGTCCGATTCCAGCGCAGATTCTGTAGCTGGCAGCGACGCTGAGAACTCGTCTAGAAAGAAGCGGCACAGAACTGGCAGCGGTTCGACCGGAACGCCTCGACGCCAGAGACGCGGCCACGCAGCAGAGTCCAGGCACAGGTTAGTTTGTTGGGTTAGGCTGATTGTTTTCGCCGCTGACTTTGGTTTTAGCGCCACTGGGCATTGGTTTTAGCGCCACTGGGCAATTGGTTTTAGCGCCACTGAGCAATTGGTTTTAGCGCCACTGGGCATTGGTTTTAGCGCCACTGGGCATTGGTTTTAGCGCCACTGGGCAATTGGTTTTAGCGCCACTGGGCATTGGTTTTAGCGCCACTGGGCAATTGGTTTTAGCGCCACTGAGCAATTGGTTTTAGCGCCACTGGGCAATTGGTTTTAGCGCCACTGGGCATTGGTTTTAGCGCCACTGGGCATTGGTTTTAGCGCCACTGGGCATTGGTTTTAGCGCCACTGAGCATTGGTATTAGCGCCACTGGGCATTGGTTTTAGCGCCACTGGGCATTGGTTTTAGCGCCACTGGGCATTGGTTTTAGCGCCACTGGGCATTGGTTTTAGCGCCACTGGGCATTGGTTTTAGCGCCACTGAGCATTGGTATTAGCGCCACTGGGCATTGGTTTTAGCGCCACTGGGCATTGGTTTTAGCGCCACTGGTTTTTGTTTTCGGCCGAGCTCTTAAATTAAGCTTCTGTATGATTGACGGAGACTAGGTTAGAACGGACGAGAAAGCACATTGTGGGGTTTTAGTTTTGGCTCTGCTGCGCCAGTATATTTACTAGGCTGAGGTATATATTGGCAAAACTAATTATAGCGCGCGTGCGTGAGAGGGAGAGAAGAGAGAAAGAAGGCTATACAAAAAATCTATTGTGTTTATTGCAGTACAATACTGTCGGGTAATTTATGCATGGGCTGACTGACTGTTAGTTGGTTGGGTTGAATCTTACCTACCTCACCCACCTCATAACATCTCTTTTTTGTTTACACAAATTTCTGCCGTGGCTAGACGTGCTGCTAGTAGATTTCTTAAAATAAATTATTAATATGATACTACACTTTGTTAGTTATTATTCTTGTTCATAATTTTTCATTCTACAGAACTGCCGACGGATTGGAAGCTTCTTCTAATAGCTGCAGCAGCAAACAGCCCGTTGCAACGCTGGCAACGCCGCTGCAACATCAAAAGCAGCATCTGCAGCACAGTCCAGTCAGCTCCGACTCCGACGACGCCAGTCAGAAGCGTCGACGCGCCAGGCGGGACAGCGCCGATTCGGTGGCCACCGCCGCATCCGCCACCGCATTCTCAGCCTGCGCATCCGCCTCTGTTGATGCCGCTATAAAAGAGATTCGTCGGGAAACAGAAGCTGCATCGGCTTCCGCTTCGGCTTCTTCAATAGACGAGCAGCAGAGGCGAACGGCCAACGGTTGCCCGTCATCTTCGTCGCCGTCCGCCGCTGCGCCCGACGCGCAGCCGCCACCTCGGGATCCGAGGCTTCAACAGCAACAGCAGCCTGCTACTAGCAGCAGCAAGGCCGGAGCAACAGACCAGAAGCAGGTTATGCTGCGCCTGCTGCAGGATCTGGTGTCGCGCAGTCGCTCAACAGATTTAGTGACGCCAAGCGCCGGCGCAGTCAGTCAGACCTCGGCGCCTCCGCCGCCGCCTCCACCGCCGCCCCCGCCTCCGCCACCTCCGCCGCCGCCACCGCCTTCCTCGTCGTCCAGTGCATCGTTGCGGCCGCCGACTCATTCAGCGCATCATCAGCATCATCACCATTCTCAGCATCATCATCATTCGCATCATCACCATCCGTCGGCTTCGTCAGCGACTTCTAGCGCCGCTGCGGCCACCACGCAGGCATCTGGGCGGCACTCCCCGGACACGTTCGAGTCCGAGCAGGATCGCGAAGTTGAAGCCAGAATCCGCGCCATCGATGCTAGATTAGCGCCGACAAGGCTGCCGCCCACTACGTCGGCATCCCTGTCGACTACAGGCGGTTTGACTTCTTACTCTACGCTGTCCACTTCCTTGTCCTCGATGTCTGCCGCTGCGACAGTGTCTTCCTCCGCGCCTACATCATCTGTTTTTGCTTCCTCCGCCTCTTCCTTGTCCTCTGCAACTCCAACAGCAGCAGCAGCAGCAACAGCAGCGTCTGCAACAGCAACGGTAACTGTAACAGCAGCAAGCGGTGCGCCAACTATCGACTATAGTAAATTCCGTATACGGAAACGTAACGAGACCAATCTCCCGCCGTTGTGCGTTTCCGCCGCAGCCGCTACTAATACCTCCTCGGCAACAGTTTGTTCCTCGGCTCCTGGAAGTGCTCTGCCATTATCAACCAGCTGCAGTTCGTCTGCTTCCGCAGCCACGGTGCCGTCTCCCGCCCTGTCCGCTGGCGGCGTCAGCAGCGCTCCAGCCTCGTCGCCGGCAATCGGCGGCGCTGTTACGCCAGCGCCAATTCAGGACACTAGCGATTTTGTTAAAAGCATGCTGGCTGCGTCCGCTAAATCGTCAGTGTTTGCCCAGGATGCTCGGCGATTGGAGCAGCAGCATATGCACCATCAGGCGCCACTGTCTATCAGCATCGGCTTAACAGCATCGTTAGCAACTACGGCAACGCCTAGTAGCGTCGCTTCGGCGTCCATTCCTTCGACGCCTTCTTCCTCGGGCGTTCCAATCGCCTCGCCGAATGTTGCTCCGCCATCGTTTCAACAGCCGCAGCAACAGCATGTCAGCTGTTGGAGTCCGCAAATTGCGTCGCCTAATGTTCGTTCGATACTGAAATCGCCAACAGCGACAACTACAACGCCGACAATGTCGTCGTCTACGACAACCGGCACTGCTTCGGCGAGCGCTTTAAAGTCGCCGTTGCATCCTCCGCCAACGCCAAGTTCGATTGCTTCGGCAACTCCGTCGCCAGCTGTTGCCAACAGCAAGCCGTTATCAATATCGCCGTCGTCTGCCGCCGCCGCTGCTACAAGTACAGCCTATTCGTTAAATCAAAATGTAGCCAAGCGCAAGACTCCTGATCACCACCACCATCATCATCATTCGTCTTCGTCGTCTCTAGCTGATCAGCCTAGCGAGCCTAAAAAGATGAAAGTGAAATCCGAGCGTCGGCCCTCAATTGCCGACGTGTTGTTCAAGCCAGATAATCAGCAGCAGCAGCATCAGCAACAGACTGCTGCCAGCGTCACCCAGTCATCATCAGCGTTGACAACCGCGCCGACTACCGTCAAGAAGAAGCAGCATTCGCAGCAGCCTGAGCGAAGCCGTCAGGACAGCGGGCAGCAGAAGCCAACTGTTGCTGGTAAAACGGCGGCAATAGCTAAGCCTAGCGACACTGTCCACGGTAAGGAGCAGCGGAAACAGCAGCAACAACAACAGCAGCAACAACAGCAGCTCGCATCACAAGTGTCCATCAAGACTGAGAAGGTGTCTTCTAGTGAGCCTCAGCAACAGCAGCGGCAGCGCGCCTCATTGTCCTCATCGTCTGAAGAGTCCCGTCGAGCAGCCAAAGAGGCCGCACGCGCTCAAAAAAAGGAGCGACGCCGATTGCGTCGGGAATCAGAAAAAGCCGCAACCGCGGCCGCTGCCGCCGCTGCGTCGACGTCTTCGTCAACTCCCCGGCCGGCCACTAAGACGCCTAGACTAAGCAGCGTTGACGAATCGTTGGGCGCCAGCGCTAAAAAGAAGACTAAATTTGAGAAGTCAATCTCTGTCGACGCCGCAACTGACTCTGCTAACAGCAGGCCGCAACAGCAGCAGCAGCAGCCGAAGCCTTCGACCGTGTCTAGCAAGCGTAAGAAGAATTCCATCGTGTCGTCCTCGGATTCGGACTCGGCAGATTGGAAACCTGCCGCAACTGTGCGCCAGTCGTCTGTAGTTAGCAATAGCAACAGTTCCACTATTAATTGGGCAGCCGAATTCGCCGCCATGTCGCCCTACGAGTCCATGTACGACAAGATCAAACGCCGACAAGCTGGTCGAGCCACCGATGTCCAACTAAGACCTGGCGGCGGCGGCGGCGCTACTAACTCGTCGAAGGAGCGCAGAAGAGACCGCGGCAGCGGCTCGGGTTCGCAGAGTTCAAAGCGGCGTCGAATGAAATCGTTGCAAGCGTCGGCCTCGGTGCCTAGCATGCGCGGCTCGTTGACTAAGCATTCGGATTCCGATTCAAACGAAGAGGGCGATTCTAGCCGCGATGACAACGAGGACGCTATGGAAAATGATGATGAGGAGGAGGAGGCTGCAACTCCGCCAGCGATCTCCTCGGCTGCTGTGTCAACGCCGGCTCGTAAGCACCAGCATCGGCACACGCCGAAGAAATCAGCGGGCACAGTCAGCACTGGCAGCCGGAGTAGCAAGAAGAGCATGTCCAGTGCTCGCAGCAGTCATAGCTGTTCCAGCAACAGCAGCAGCAATAGCGGTAGCAGCAGTAGCGGCAGCGATTCGGACAGCAACTCCGATCGAAGCGAACGATCGAAGCGACCGCAGCCTTCGACTGCAGCCAGTAAAATTAAGAAACGATCCACCAGCAGCAGCAGTGACAGCGGCGCCGAGCGCAAGCCTCCTAAGCCTGTTGCTGCTTTAGCCACTCCTGCCAAGCCAATCTCCGCTATCAAGAAAGAACGCCAACAGCATCCGTCATCATCGTCCGCCACGTCAGCGTCGGCCACCCGTCGGCAGGCGCACTTTGCCAGCGGCCGGCCATCGCCTGTAAAATCGGCTGTACCATCGGGCTCTTCGCTGGCCGCCGCCGCTGCTAGCGAAGCCGCGACGTCAGGCTCAGCATCGTCTCGTCGACAGTCCCGACAACAACAGCAGAAGCATCGCCTATTCGCAGCCGGCAGCGGCGCCAAAGGCAAAATGTCGGTAGACAGCGTGTTCGGCCATCTGTCGTCAGGCGAGTCGGATGTTGGCCATCAAGACGACGACGAGGACGATTTTCTGCCTACGCCGGAAGACGTACGAACTCCGTCAACTGTAGAGATGACGCACGAGAGTCTGGCCGACACAATTAGCGAGCCGTTGAGTCCCCAGACTGGCCGGTCTGTCACCCGCCTGACCGACATCTTTGCCGAGGCCAAGGCCCAGCTCGACCCGTGCTCCGTCACCGAGAAGCGAAAGCTATTGCCCGAAGCTGCCGTCGTCGATGTCGAAGACGACAACGACGAGGACGACGAAGCGTTCGTGCCGGCGCCCGACCTGCCGCCGATTGAGCGGATCAGCACCAGCGAGATGGAGCAGCAGGCCGGCCGACCGTCTACCGACGAGGACGACGATGACGATGAGGGACCGCCGAATTTGGCTAGCGACGCTGCCGCTGCCGCAGCCACCGATGCCAAACCTGCTGCCTCGGCTGCCGCCAAGCCGTCGGCTCAACGGATTCTATCTCCGAAGCTGCCGCAGCAGTCTGTACAGCAGCAGCAACAGCAGCCGGCATCCTCTTCCGCGTCGTCTTTGTCTTCTGCCGCAACAGCCGCCGCTGCCAGCGCGGCGTCCGATCTGGAAGCCACGGCGGCCCACGCTCTGACCCAGCTGAGCCAGCAGCGAGCCCAACCGCATTCGGCGTCGTCAATACAGAAGCCGAACATCTCTCTGACCGGCTCTGGTTCCTCCTCTGCCGCCAGTGTGCAGCAGTCGCATCAGTTCCAGTTTCCATCTATCAGTGTGCTACCAACTGCGGCTGCCTCTGCGGCTAGGAGTGCTGAACTGCAGCAGCAGCAGCAGCACATTAATCTGAGGCCGCTCATTCCACTGCCGCCGCCTTCAACTGTATCGTCTGCCGCAGTGCCGATAACATCATCGACTACTGCTGCATCATCGGCGGCAGCTCCGGCAACACTTGTGACTGCCGGCAAGATTGCCCAGCCGCCCGTGGTCACCTCGGAGGCCTTGCTTCATCTGCAGCAGCAGCAGCAACAGCAGCAGCATGGCGCCGCCGCCCCGGCTGCTACCATCAAGCTGAGCTCGCATTCGCTCATTTCCGTTCGTCCGCCAACAACCACAACGCAGGCGCAGGCGCAGGCGCATGATCAGCATCAACAACAGCACCGGAGTACCGCTGCTACTCCATCAGCAACCGCAACTGCTAATAAAACCTGGGAGAAGCATCTCGAGAATACCTTCAACGACGTTCTGACACCGTCCAGCGCCGCTTCGATACAACAGCAGCAACAGCAGCAGCAGCAGCAGGTTCTGCAAGCGGCAACCGCTTCAATTGCCCAGACTCAGCTGCTCCCAGCGCAGCAGCAGCAGCAGCAGCAACCTACCATCTGTCTGACTGGCGCGGCCATGAACAGCAACAACTCAGCGGCAGTTACAGCTTCAACTGCGTCCTTAACAGTCACCGCAGCTTCCACGACGCCTTCAACAAGCACAGTCGCTCCATCAGCTAGCCAGCACAAGCAGAAACCTGCCCGCAAACAGCCGCCGCCAATGGAAGCTTTGGCACTACTTCATATTGACGAAATTATTCAAGACGTCACCGAAGGCCGGGTAGATTTAGACAAATACATGGACAGAGAAAAGTATCGCCATTTGCACATTGACGAATCGTCCTCGTCTACTCCTGGGCCCGTGCAGCAGCAGCACCTGCCGCCGCCTCACATGCTGCCAACAACAGCCTTGCAGCATCAGCACTCGATGCCTGTGCCAATGCATCATCATCACCCAGCTGCTGTGTCTTCGGCCGCGCCTACTTCTGTTGGCGGCGAGATCTTGCTGCAACCGCCGCCTCCGCCGCCGCCGCCTCCTCCTCCAGTGCCGTTGCCACCGTCTAACCTGTCGGAGGTTGCCGCTTCAATGCACCAGCAGCTGCCGCATCCTCCGCCACCGCCACCGCCGCCTCAATCGATGGTCTCTCAACTTGGCGGCCCAGTTGGTGCCGCCGCTGATCCAACCGCTGCTGCGGCCGCTGCCGCTTACAATCATCAGCTGATGCAACAGCAACAGCAGCAGCAGCAGCAACAACAACAGCAGCAACAACAACAGCAGCAGCATCAGCAGCAGCATCAGCAGGTGCAGCAATTACAGGCAGCGCTGTACATGCAGTACTTCAATCAGTACAGGCAGGACCTGCTCTATCCGGCCTACGCCACGGCTGCCGCCTATCCTCAGCTGCAGTTATTGCCGCCCAACGGTGGCGCGGTAGGGCAACAGCCGCAGCAGCCGCCGCCGCCGCCCCAGCAGCAGCAGCAACCGCCGCCCCAGCTGCCGAACCATCTGCATCATCACCAGCCGCCGCCAACGCCGCAGCAGCAGCAGCCGCAACCGCAGGCCGCTCCGCCGCCCCAATCGTCTCAATTAGAGGGCCTACTACGTCGCTATCCGGTCCGTTGGCAGGGCAAGATGGCGTTGAAGAACGACGAAGCCGGAGTCCAGATGCACTTTGTGTTCGGCAGCGAGGCGCTGGTCAAATCCGCTATGGAATTAGCCGCACCGGATGAGGCTCGGGTGCTGAAAATTGTCCAGCGAATGCGCATGGAGCCAACTCAACTAGAAGGCGTCGAACGCAAGATGGCTGACGAATCCGAGTTCTGTATGCTGCTAGCTGTGGCCTGCGGCATCAACGCCCAGGATTATCGCAAACAGACGCACAGTCTCCGCGAATCCTTCATCAAATATCTGCAAGAGAAACAGGCGGCCGGCATTGTGAACGTGAATTATCTCGGCGACCAGGAGCAACCAGCTTACGTGGTGCACATCTTCCCGCCCGGCCCGTTCGCCACGGCCAAGCTGAAGCACTACGCTGACGATCTGTACTCGAATCTGTTTCCGCAGCCTAATTCGGAGACTCCGCACCTGCTGGTTGTTGTCACCACCGTGTGAATGGGGAACAATAATAATAATAATAATAGTTATCATTGCCATAGCAACGAAACTGGTTGTTTAATAATAGCTTTAAAAGATGGCCTATTCAAATTGTTAGAGCTTCGTTGCTATTGTTGTGATAATTTTTATGATATTTTCATTAATTTCTTATTTATTATTCAACTTTTAATATTGTCATTAGAATATTTTTCTATCCGATTTGAATACCAGCCTAGAAAGAGGGGGAGAAGGTGTAGCGCGCACACACAGCCTGTCTCTTGTGCTTGTGTGTACTGTTTCTCTGTCTACTGAATTAACTGATTGTTATGTTTTTAAATTTCGGCTGTCCCAAATTTGTTTTTGTCTTGTTTATCTGCCTGCCTGTCTGTCTGTCCAGCCGTGTTCTGTAAATAGTCCAATCTATGAATTACCTGCTCTACATATTATTCAGCTTACCTGTAATTGCTTGCTTGCTTGTTATTCTTTATTGTTACTTATTATGATTATTGTTTGCATCAATCTGTGCATGCACTGCGTCTTTTGTGTAATTGTCTGTGTGTTTGCAACTGTCCTCTCTGTACGATGGCACCAAACTACTCATTAATATACATATACATTGAACTGATGCGGCTAATGCATAACACATATTTTTGTATAGAACTATTTCAGTTTAACATATTAATATTTACACAGCCCATGTCAGACGCTTGAGAATTGTTTCATTATTATTAAGAATTTGAAGAGGTCAGCTAGAGAGTAACATGTAAAACCGGGGATGGGGGAAGCTTTTTACTTATTCGTTTACTTAATTGTCGTTGCGTGTGCGTGTTTTTGTAAGCGGTTATTAAATCTAGCTTAAATTGTATGACCGATAGTTTTGTTTTAAATAGTATAGTAGCATTGTATGTATGATAAATATATTATATATGTGTTTATTAACTCAAATTGGAACACACTTGTATTCAACAACTGTTTATAGCTGCAGCAATTTGTCAGGATTGAAAAAGATATGGATTAATTATTATTGTCTTAATGTGTTTAACTTTATTTTATTATTAGCAATCTTCGCCCCCCCGGTGGGGGACATCTGGATAGAATCTCTGTTCTCTACAAGTAACAAAAAGATAGCAAAATAAAGCCTTCACAAAGACAACAGACATTCCCTCTAAAAAGCCTCTTGCCTCCCAAATATCAAGCATCCCCCAGATGGCAAGCATCCCCCAGATGGCAAGCATTCCCCAGATAGCAAGCATCCCCCAGATAGCAAGCATCCCCCAGATAGCAAGCATCCCCCAGATGGCAAGCATCCCCCAGACAGCAAGCATCCCCCAGATAGCAAGCATCCCCCAGATAGCAAGCATCCCCCAGATAGCAAGCATCCTGCAGATATCAAGCATCCCCCAGATAGCAAGCATCCCCCAGATAGCAAGCATCCCCCAGACAGCAAGCATCCCCCAGATAGCAAGCATCCCCCAGATATCAAGCATCCCCCAGACAGCAAGCATCCCCCAGACAGCAAGCATCCCCCAGACAGCAAGCATCCCCCAGACAGCAAGCATCCCCCAGATAGCAAGCATCCCCCCGATAGCAAGCATCCCCCAGATAGCAAGCATCCTGCAGATAGCAAGCATCCTGCAGATAGCAAGCATCCCCCAGATGGCAAGCATCCCCCAGATGGCAAGCATTCCCCAGATAGCAAGCATCCCCCAGATAGCAAGCATCCCCCAGACAGCAAGCATCCCCCCAGATAGCAGGCATCCCCCAGATAGCAAGCATCCCCCAGATAGCAAGCATCCCCCAGATGGCAAGCATCCCCCAGATAGCAAGCATCCCCCAGATAGCAAGCATCCTGCAGATATCAAGCATCCCCCAGATAGCAAGCATCCCCCAGATAGCAAGCATCCCCCAGACAGCAAGCATCCCCCAGATAGCAAGCATCCCCCAGATATCAAGCATCCCCCAGACAGCAAGCATCCCCCAAACAGCAAGCATCCCCCAGACAGCAAGCATCCCCCAGACAGCAAGCATCCCCCAGATAGCAAGCATCCCCCCGATAGCAAGCATCCCCCAGATAGCAAGCATCCCCCAGATAGCAAGCATCCCCCAGATAGCAAGCATCCCCCAGATAGCAAGCATCCCCCAGATAGCAAGCATCCCCCAGATAGCAAGCATCCCCCAGATAGCAAGCATCCCCCAGATAGCAAGCATCCCCCAGATAGCAAGCATCCCCCAGATATCAAGCATCCCCCAGATAGCAAGCATCCCCCAGATAGCAAGCATCCCCCAGATAGCAAGCATCCCTCAGATAGCAAGCATCCCCCAGATAGCAAGCATCCTGCAGATAGCAAGCATCCCTCAGATAGCAAGCATCACCCTGATAACAAGTAGCTAGTGCAACAATTTCCTTAGCTTTATAGTGGCTCCATTTTGTTTGGCATGACGCTTGTTTTTACATTTGAAATGATGTCTCTTTTATGTTTGACACATGGTTGCTGCTAGTTAATAGTTGCTTCTTTCATTAAGAAATTTCGCCTCAGCTTGCACTCGTGTTTTAATAAGAGAGTTCAGCCTGTACACCGAAATGACCAAAATGACTGGCTGAGGGCACTTTGCTTAGCCCCTTTAGGCCTCTCTGCCTCCCTGGCGTTTAGATAAAGATAAAATAGAGATATAGCTCTGCTCTGTACAGGTGTCATTGAATAATTGGTTAACATGTACATGGATCGGCTGCGATTTCGGTTTATTACAATTGACTGGCTGCTAAACTTGCCGTAAAACCTAACTCCGATTCTTGACCTAAATTTATCTGCAACCCTAACCTAAAACCCTAGCTCTAACCCTTAAGCCTCAAACCCTAAAACTAAAACCCTAAGCTCCAATCTTAACCTGACTGAAACTCTACTCAATATACTAACCTATACCCGAAACCTAATCTGAACACTAACTCGACCCTAAGCCAAAAACCTTAACTCCAATCTTAACCTAACCTAAATCTAACTAACAACCCTACCTAGCTAAAATCAACCTCAAGCCTAACCTAAAACCGTAGCATCCTAACCTAACTCTAACCCTAAACCTAAAACCTAACTCTAACCTAAACCCTAACCTAAATAAATCTTGGGTAGTCGACAGTCGAGTTCTCCTGCAATTGTTAAATAAACAAATATTCGTATGCACCTAACTACACTTCAAAATTTTGAATGTACATTTACAGTTTGCATTTATGCTAATCAGTCAGTCAGTCATCTAATCTAATTAACTTCTGCAGGCGCACGTTTGACCTCTAAATGGAAGATTTGCATTCAAGTTTCATTCGTATATGTATTCAGGGTACTGTTAATGTACATGTACTGTATATGTATGCACACATTGTTTCTAACATGGGTTGTACTTTTAATCCGCGGTACATGTAGATTCTGCGGCAGATTTGCATGTTATTGCATGCAGAATTTCGACTCTTATCCCCTACTAAAATTCCTTGGGGAGGGAAGGGCGATCGTTGAACCGAAAAATTTGCCTGCTTCAGCTTTTCTGCTTTCAGCTTCGATCCTCTTCCTTGCACAGCCTTCTCTACCCAGCAGCTAAAGCCTGGCTGCATGTATGTATAGTATAAATATATATGAGAAGAATTCTTGGATAGGATCTGCAGTGGCTGCATTCAGAATGCCAAAAACATGGGGATCGGTTTAGAGTTAGGCAGCTTATAGGTAAAACTGTACAGAATGCTTTGGGATGAATCATTGCAGCGTCATAATTCCAAGTGTTAAACAACAGAATATTAGTTAAAGTCAAATTACACTACTAACTATGCTTGATCTAGTAGACGCATGCGCATTTCGCTGGATTTTTTATGCTGTTTATACGATTTTTTCAAGTTCCTAATGAACTGCCATGCAGTTTCTTTCTCAGGAGATGATAGCGCCACTCACCACGCACTCAGAGCTTGTAGGGTGAAATTTTCTTACTCAAGTTTGTATAGCAAAAGAAAATTCTAGAAAGCATATTTATCTTTCTCTGGCCCTGAATGCGAATAGAAAGAAGACAATGAATGAGCATGCAGAATAAGGAGTTTGCGTGTATCATAATTATACCTACAATTCATTTTAGCGATGGCTAATTTTGGACCATTTGTTGCCTGTTAGACAAATTTGATGTTTCACTTTGTCGAGCCCGCGCATGCATTATTGTTGCGTAGAACTTAAACATGCGTATGCATGTAGGTTTTGATTGCTTGCAGAAACGGTCAAGGCCTTGCGTTCAGTGGCATTGTTGGTCCAATTGTTTAGTTGTAATGTTCGAAATATTTCAGGTGAAAGAGGGAGGGTGGAAGAGGGGAGGGTGAAAGAAGGTGGTGAAAGAGGGGAAGGTGAAAGAGGGAGGGTGATAGAGGGGAGGGTGAAAGAAGGAAGGGTGATAGAGGGGAGGGTGAAAAAGGGAGGGTAAAAGAGGGAGGGTGAAAGAGGGAGGGAGAAAGAGGGAGGATGGAAGAGGGAGGGTGAATGGGGGAGGGTGCAAGAAGGTGGTGAAAGAGGGAGGGTGAAAAAGGGAGGGTAAAAGAGGGAGGGTGAAAGAAGGAGGATGGAAGAGGGAGGGTGAATGGGGGAGGGTGCAAGAAGGTGGTGAAAGAGGGAGGGTGAAAAAGGGAGGGTAAAAGAGGGAGGGTGAAAGAGGGAGGATGGAAGAGGGAGAGTGAATGGGGGAGGGTGAAAGAAGGTGGTGAAAGAGGGAGGGTGAAAGAGGGAGGGTGAAAGAGGGAGGATGGAAGAGGGAGGGTGAATGGGGGAGGGTGAAAGAAGGTGGTGAAAGAGGGAGGGTGAAAAAGGGAGGGTAAAAGAGGGAGGGTGAAAGAGGGAGGATGGAAGAGGGAGGGTGAATGGGGGAGGGTGAAAGAAGGTGGTGAAAGAGGGAGGGTGAAAGAGGGAGGGTGGAAGAGGGAAGGTGGAAGAGGGAGGGTGAATGGGGGAGGGTGAAAGAAGGTGGTGAAAGAGGGAGGGTGAAAAAGGGAGGGTAAAAGAGGGAGGGTAAAAGAGGGAGGGTGAAAGAGGGAGGATGGAAGAGGGAGGGTGAATGGGGGAGGGTGAAAGAAGGTGGTGAAAGAGGAAGGGTGAAAAGGGGAGGTTAGATGGAGGAGGGAGAAAGAGGGAGGGAGAAAGAGGGAGGGAGAAAGAAGGAGGGTGAAAGAGGGAGGGTGAAAGAGGGAGGGAGAAAGAGGGAAAGTAGGGAGGGTGAGAGAGGAAGGTGAGGGAGAAGGGTGAGAAAGGGTTGGAGGGGTGAGGATGAGGGTGAGAGAGGCCGAGAGAGAGAGAGAGAGTAAATAGAAAGAAAGCAGATGACTCCAAAGTAAGAGAGAAGGAGAGAGAGAGAGAGATAACTGTTGCCATGGTCTGAGTCTCACTCTAAGACGCACACCCCCAGCAGTCTTAAACTGCTCAAACCCCGAGCACAAAAGCCCTATTTTGATATTTACGATCTAAAATAGTGTTCATAGGTCTCTAGACTACATAATGCAGATTCTGCCAATCAGCTCGAGGGGGGAGGGGGTCAAAAATGGGTGCGGTTGGTTTTTCATATACTCGTAAAATGGCAAGATGAAAGCAGCCTTGCCTTAATGCGGCCAAAATACGGTGTTCTGTTTTTCAAGTGCCTCACAATTCTGTCTGTAAATACATGCACACATTTCGTCATTTGCACCCCGGAAACAGAATTTCGAAGGTTCTGGAAGTTGAGAAGTGTTATTAAATTTTTGTGAGTATACTAATCATTTGATTTATTGATTACTTTCAAAGAATCAGGTATGAGTCACTCGAGGGAAGCAATTGTATAATGAGATGTAGGCAGTAAAGGAGGATATTAGAATTATGATTTAGAGCTAGATAAGAAGCTCAAAGATGCTCACGACCTCGAGCAATCTTTTATGACCTCAGTTTGAGAAAGACGCTCGATATCGCTCTTAATCTCACCCTCGATCTCACCCCTAATCTCACTCTCGATTTTATCTTTAATCTCACCTTCAATCTCACCCTAATCCCTCCCTTTGTCCTTAATCATCCTTAATCTCATACTCGATCTCACCCTTAATCTCTCCCTTTATCTCATCCTTAATCTCACCCTACATCTCACCCTAATCTCACCTTCGATCCCACCCTAAATCTCTCCCTTTATCTCATCCTTAATCTCACCCTTGATCACATCCTTAATCTCACCTTCGATCTCACCCTCGATTTCACCCTTAATCTCTTACCCAAAATCTCATCCCGAATCTGAAGTTCGATTTCACCTTTAATCTCACCCTTAATCTCACCCTTAATGTCACCCTTAATCTCATCCTCGATCTCACCCTTAATCTCGTTAAAGATTGTCTTCACCGCGTCGTCTAAAAAATGTCCGAGTTCCACAACGCTACAGAGCTGACGGCAACAACAGCAGCAGCAGACTTGTATCCTCATCATGACAGTCCTCAGTCGATATTTCCGTTGAAACGAAACCAGCAGCCCTTCGGTTTGAATCGACTGGACTCGGAGACCAGCAGCAGCAGTGGTGGCAGCGGCGGCAGCGCTGGCTTCCAGGACATTCTCAGCCCCAGCAGCAGCGGCAGCGACGTGGTTCTGACAGATCTGGGTAGCGACCATATGGAAGACAACCTTGACTTTCTGTTCGCCGACATGCCGCCTCTCCCGCCGCCGTCGCAGCATCAGCAAGAGTCTCCCCCGCCGTCATCGTCAGTTGCAGGACTCGCTGAGCATGCCAGCAGTGTACATGTCGAACCGCCAGTTGCTGTGCTCGACTGCTTCCAGGATGGCGAAAGTACATGTAACCGACAGCAAAAGAAATTATCGTCAAGATCGCCAACAGCACCGGTTGTTTCGAAGAAATCTACCTATAGACGTGGCTGTCAGAAGCGGACAAGGCCGGTTTGTCATATTCGATCCCCTATGCCTGCAGCTACTGTTAGTAGTAAGCCGCGTTTGGAGCCTCAGGCAGCTCAAGCTGTGCTCTGCCAGGTCAACGGATTGCTGGAGTCAGCCAACAGGCTGGGCTCCGAGACCAGTCTGCTCAGACTGCACGCTGCCCGGCTTGTTGACGAAGTGCTGGCGTCCAGACGGCGCCTGCTGGTTGTTCATGAAAACAAATCGAAATGAGTTGAAGCTTTAGAAATTTTACATGCGATCGCGATTCGATTATCGACGAACATGTGCCACTAAATCTGTCAATATTTGTATATTAATTGGTACTTCTGGCAGTGAAGTTTCCTTTGTTTTACTTTTACAAACGGACTTTTTAAATATATACTGTACTTTTCTTCGTGCTTACTAAAATAACTCTGCGACCAATATTGTTCCAATATAATAATATGTCAATATTTACACCATACTTACATGTAATATAATGCAGACTAAAGCTAAGTCTCGTGTTAAACATACATGTACATTAGTTGCATTTTACTGAGCACAAAAAGCAAAAAACATGTCAGAAAAGGATGCCTTGTTAATATACGAGCCTCCAATAAAAACCAGTATTTTAATGTTTAACAACATTATATTTATAATTGTTCTTTTCTTTCTTAAGGTTTTTTACGCTCTGCCTTTTATGTAGACTTAATTAAGTACATGAAAACGCTGGCTTTTTGTATTAATTTTATAGTTTTATTGTATGATTCTGCTTATCATCCACCCCACTCCTCCGCACACCAACTCCACCTCCTTTATATTGTTCGAAATCATTCACGCGTGTGACAGTTTTATGACCCCCAAGCGATCCCCAAGCGATTTCCCGCCTGTTGCGTAATCGTCCATCATAAATCATTTTCTCCGCTGCGCCCCACCCAAATTTCTCCTCCAATCCCAGTGCGGCTGGCGAGTGACGTCATTATAGGGTTGTTTGGTAACGGAGGTCATGAAGGACAGGTCACGGCCTTCAATATCAAGCACCACGCTCACGTGATCACGTAATCTCAGAGCTATAAATTTATAGGAGCCCGTTTTGAGCCCTGAGCGTCATCAGTTCGTCGTTGCTCTTCTACAATACTTTTTCTCCTAGAGCTCCCCTGGTTCGGGACCTGTACTCGTTGTACCGCTTCCGTCCCGTCCCTTGTGTTGTTCTATCTGTTTTCCCGCGAGATCGAACCTTCCCGGGAAATTCCTGGTACATGTACCTCCGACCTCCCACGGCCTAGGTCCAAGTTAATTTCCCCTAAATAATTTGATTACTTTAGATCCTCAGGACCTCCCCAACAGGCACCCGCTACCTGTCCTCCCCTCCTCATCTTTTGCGACCTCGATCTCCTAACGAGGTCTACGACATTTGCCAGTCGGACGTTTGCCAGCGGACATTTGCAGGCGGCAGTTGGTTAAAGAATTACATGTATGCCCTCTATAGGCTTACATGTACTGCTGCATTTGAAAACTGCGGACATTAGCACCAATCTAGTCCCATCTCGCTCCCTACTACTGCTATTAAATATACAGGTTACTAACAAACCACTGTTCACTAGAACGCTCTTAGTCTTCTTGATACAAGTATTTTGGATAGGTTTGGATAGTAACAGGTGCCAAAGCAACCGATGTAAACAAAACTTCCCGAACTGACAGCTCCAAAGCGTCACTGACATCAAAGTCAATAAGAAGACAACTAAGCGTCTTAATTACAACTAAAGTCTCGTAGTCAGTTGGCAATGACACGAAAGTGGCACAGTTAGGTTTCAGGTTATCCAACTCTTTCCTACCGCTTGCTAATTAGATCGACTTCTCGATTTCAGATAACCTAGCGTGGACTGGAAATGTAGTTCGGAAGTTTGGTTACATCGGTTGGTACCTGTTACTAAAACCTACCCAATTAAATATCAAGAAGACTAAGAGCGTTCTAGTGAACAGTGGTTTGTTAGTAACCTGTATATTTAATAGCAGTAGTAGAGAGCGAAGGCTGGATTAGATTGGTGCTAATGTCCGCAGTTTTTAAATGAAAGTACAGTACATGTAAGCCTAGAGGGGCATAATTCTTTAACCCATTGCCGCCTGCAAATGTCCGGCTGGCAAACGTCGGCTTTGTCCCCCACCATAAAATCCATAGCGACGCCCTTGCATGAAATATAAGCTGCAGTGAATTAATCACCGAGTATGAGCCGAATCCAACTAAAAAATCGTAGCAGTAAACAGTATTTCTAAGTACGCGTCCCCGTAAGACGTGCACCACGAGAGAGCTCTGGGACCTGCACTTTCCACATCCCCTAATCTGCCGCATCGAACCCATCCACATGTACATGTAGGAGGAAAGACATTAAAATGGCGTTGTCTACTACACAGGGGCATCGCCAACGGGGGGACAGCTGGGGGACATGTCCCCCCCCCAGTAAAAGATCTGGGGAGGCATACCAATTCTTTGTCCCCCCCACCCCACCATGGCCATGTGACCCTATGGAAATCAATAATTTTGCTGCAGGGCGACAAAATATAGTGCCTGTGGCGCTAAAATGAGTGCTTGTGGCGCTAAAATGAGTGCCTGCGGCGCTAAAATGAGTGTCTGTGGCGCTAAAATGAGTGCCTGCGGCGCTAAAATGAGTGCCTGCGGCGCCAAAATAAGTGCTGACAACACCGATTCTGAAAATAATGTACAGGCCGGTAGGAATTTAGTCATGTACATGTCACATATAGAATTCTTGGCTTTGTCCCTCCACCAAAAAATCCATGGCGACGCCCCTGCTACTACAGTATATATATCCACCCTTTTGGATCCTGGTGGGGCTTACCGTTGGAGGGAATTAGTCTAGAATAGCTCGATCACCAGCTACACGTATACAAACCCCCGCGCCCTATGTATGCATGAAGTCCTCTCGTTTCCAGCGCCCTTGTACAGTGTATATGCCTCGCATATATATATAGATCGAGTCTCTTAATCGGCCATTTCTAGTATACATGTAGTAGTACAGTTGGGGTCAAGAACCTTAGTCAGTGGGAGTTAGTTTTTACCTGGTGTACATATAGCTTCTGCAGAGGTGACTGGTGGCGACCACGCCTTTAATTGATGGCGTGTATTCCCTTCAACCCGGGCCCGCTGTCTATAAGTCTATGACTAATTAAAAGGAAGCGCATGTGCAAAGTGCGACAGTGCAAGGCTGATGTTGTCGAATATCATTCCCGGCGCTGGCTGTGAGGGCAGTTATAGTAAACTAATTTTATATTATTTTTCGATCCACTATCTGAATCAAGTCTAACTGAAAAATTTCCGAACTGAAAAATGAGCGGAAAGTTGCTAGTTCGCTAAAAGAAAGAAAGCGGAATTTCGCTAACGCTATCAAAAAAGTTACCGGATTTGAGCGGATGGTTGCGATTCATGCGATTTGCGGAAATGGGCCAGAATTATGTCGTTCATTGCACAAGTTGAAAGATGTTTAGTATGCATAGTTTAAGTATTTTTTGTATTTTTTTAAAAGCTTTTTTTATAGCTAATATTAATTCTTTGGGCCTATCAAATTAACTTTGGTTTAACTGTTGCTGTTTACATTGAAAAATTTGGATTTGCAACTTTGACCATTTTAAATTGCATGATGATTTTGAGAAGGCTTCGCGAAGTCTGTTATTTATTTTTTTAAAATCCAATACAGGCTAGTGTCGTATCTAATCTATTATATTATTTTGTAAAATTTAGATTTGCTGTAAGCTCCGTTGGAAATTTTCGTCGAGTTAAAATGATCCACAGTGAGCTTTTGTTCTATCTGTCAATGACAATGGTTGTAACTGGTATCGTAGCATTCTTCGTTTTGCTCTTTGTTCCTTCACCCTATGGCCGCAATGCTAATTCGGCGTTTGGACCACCAGTTCCAACCAAAATTGCTTGGCTAATTCAAGAAATTCCTGCC
>NIVC01000436.1:0-37500 GCA_002269645.1 Macrostomum lignano | reverse complement strand
TGTACACAATGTTATACTACTTACACTAAGTAGTTAATAAAAATACTCGTTTTCAAACTTACGAGCCCCCCAATGAATATACTATCGATAGGTGAGTGACCGAATTCCAATCGAAGGCTGATGAGTCATTTCTGCTGCTGTTGTTGCCGATAGAATTCGGACAGCACCGCCCAGGCGTCCGGCGCCATAAACCCGTCCGGAGGGTCTCGGCCGTCTCTGGCCAGGGCGCGCATTTTTGTGCCCGATATGAATTCGAACTCGTCGCGTCTTGACGGCTCGAAAAATGCCATCCGGCCGATCGAACGGTTGTAGGCGGCCACTCGGAATGGCACGATTTCGAGTTTGTCAAGACCAGGGGTCATGCCCAGCACCAGGGCCCCGTGCTGCGGGTTGTACAGGTCCGACTTCTCCGGGCTGTCCGGGTCGGGTAGGCCGGCCGGGTCGCGTCCGACAATGTAGAAATTGGCGCCGGCGTTCATCCGAGCCTTGGCGTGCCACTGCACCTGCGGGTTGGGGAGGCGATTGGGACTCGCCTGTAGCAACTGGTTCTGCTGGGAATTTCTTAGGGACTTCTGCTGTGGGCAGGACAGCCTCCCAGATCCTCAGTTGCTGGGCCAGCCTCCCAGATCCTCAGTTACTGGGCCAGCCTCCCAGATTCTCAGTTACTGGGCCAGCCTCCCAGATCCTCAGTTACTGGGCCAGCCTCCCAGATCCTCAGTTGCTGGGCCAGCCTCCCAGATCCTCAGTTGCTGGGCCAGCCTCCCAGATCCCCAGTTGCCGTGCCGGTACCTCTGTGGGCCCAGCGTACAGCATCGGTGCCGGAAACACCGCGGTGACGGTGCTGCCGGGGTCCAGCACGCCAGCCTTCAGCACAGCCTCATGCTGGCGCAGCCGGACAGGCAGCGGCACATCGTCCGGTTTTGTCCAGCCTCCCAGCGGATGCAGCAGCAGCACCGGGTTGCGGTAGCGCCGCTCCTCCAGCAGGCGCCGCCTGGTATCGGCCATCAGCAGGGCGTGCCCGTTGTGCACCGGGTTGCGCAGCTGGAAGGCGAAAACCGCGTCGGCGTTCATCTCGGCAAATCGGGCGCGTAACTGGCGCGGAGTCAGTCGGTAGTGATCCAGGCCGTCGTGCCACCTGCGGATTTGTTTATGATGCATTTACAGATTAAAAATTTCAAGCACTAATAAATCATGAGGGCAGTTTGATTACAGTTTCTCTAATGCAATTCTAAAAGTACAAGTGCACTTTTAAAGTATGCATGCACTTTGAAATTGATCGTGCACTAAAAGTATGCGTGCACTTTTAAAGTATGCATGCACTTTTAAAGTATGCATGCACTTTGAAATCGATCGTGCACTAAAAGTATGCGTGGACTTTTAAACTATGCATGCACTTTGAAATTGATCGTGCACTAATAAAGTATGCTAACTAACTAACTAACTAACTAACTAACTAACTAACTAACTAACTAACTAACTAACTAACTAACTAACTAACTAACTGACTAAATAACTAACTTAATGTGCTCCAGAAGTTTCAACTCTCCGCCAATGAGCCAGTCGCCGCTAGCAAGAATTCGAGCAACGCTCGGGTGTCCGGATGACACGGTGCCGAAGGTTCGAGCGCAGCGCTCGCGTTTCTGATGGGCGAACACCTCGACGGAGTGGAGCAGCCCAATGACCTGACTGTCGCCGCTGCCGTCGCCAACCTGACGACGCAAAGCGACGCTGGACTGGCCAACGCATGCCTCGCGTTCTGCGTCGTTGATAGCCAAGACGATTGGCACGCTCTGACTGTGCCAGCCCGTGCTGCCTCGGGCTTGCACCGCGCCGAAGTGCAGGCACTGCAGGTACTGCCGCTCGGTCATGAAGCCGGTCAGTGGGTGCGCCCAGCCTTCGGAGAGCACCTGAGGAAGAGGATTCTCTGGCAATCTTTGGGATTCTCTGGCAATCTTTGGGATTCTTTGGCAATCTTTGAGATTCTCTGGCAATCTTTGGGATTACTTGGGGATCTTTGGGATTACTTGAGGAATCTTTGGGATTACTTGGGGAATCGTTGGGATTACTTGGGGGATCTTTGGGATTACTTGGGGGATCTTTGGGATTCTTGGGGGATCTTTAGGATTACTTGGGAAATCTTTGGGATTACTTGGGGGATCTTTGGGATTCTTGGGGAATCTCTGGGATTCTTGGGGAATCTTTGGGATTCTTAGGGAATCTTTGGGATTCTTAGGGAATCTTTGGGATTCTTAGGGAATCTTTGGGATTCTTAGGGAATCTTTGGGATTCTTAGGGAATCTTTGGGAGTTTTGGGGAATATTTGGGATTACTTTGAGAATCTTTGGGATTCGTGGGTAATCTTTAGGATTCTTGAGGAATTTTTTGGATACTTGGGAAATCTTTGGGATCCTTGAGGATTACTGAGGCCTTTTAAAGAAAATTACAAAAGGCCAACCTGCGCCCACTGCAGGTCGATCTCGTCCAGTTTCAGGCTCGGAAGTCCCTCAGCCTCCTGCAGCATCGCCTGACGTTCAGCGGCATCAGCCGCCACCAGTTCGCAAATTTCTCCCTCAACTGCCCCGGAAGCCCCGCCGGCCACCCCAGCAGGCAGAAGGCCTTCCCGATCCAGAAGGTCAACAACGGCCAGGACGCTCTGACGGACTCCGCAAGCTGCCGTCTGGACGGTGAGGTCCGGTCGCATCGGTGGCTCATAGGCGCTGTCGATGCCTGTAAAGCCCTTGATGAGGCCTTCGCGGGCCTTGCGGTAGAGGCCCTTCACATCGCGAGTCTCGCACACCTCCAGCGGCGCGTCTACAAAAATCTGCGAGGGAATTTTTTAATTTAAAATTGGCTCCCAGTTTGTCATCAAAACACATAAGAAAAAGTAAAACAAAGACTATTAGAAAGTCAAATGGCCGCTGTACACTGTGGGAGAGTTTGTTTAAGTGCTTGCCTGCGTACAGGTATTGGCGCAGTTGCATGGCCAGGAGACGATATGTCTCCGAAGTCGTTGCAACAGGTAACATCATCTGAAATCCAAGCCTCTGACTCAGAATATTTTTGAAATTTTTTCTAAGAAATCAGATTTGAACTAGCGCGAAACCTGTGTACTAGCGTATAGTTTTGCATGAATCTGTTTAAATATTTCTCTTGTAAAGAAAACGTAAAAAATCTGGAATTTTCCAAGAAACCAGTTTACTTTAACAAACCTCGTAGAATTTCAAACCGGCCTCCTCGTGCAGCCGCCGCGCCTTGTCGCGGTCCTGCCTGAACGGGCTGATGAACGCCGTGATGCAGACGATGCCGCCGTCAGCGAAAAGCTTCGCCACCTCGCTAATTCGTCGAATGTTCTCCTCGCGGTCGGCCTGGGAGAACCCGAGATTTTTGTTTAAACCGGTGCGAATATTGTCGCCGTCGAGCGAGTAGGCCGGCACCCCGGCTGACACCAGATACTCCTCAAGGCCGAACGCGATGGTGGTCTTGCCCGCACCGGAGAACCCCGTCAGCCAGACGGTGCAGCCGCGGAAACCCCCGCCGCCAGTGACTTTGGCTCGGCGGTCCCGGCTGACATAATGCTCCTGCTGAAACACGTTGCTGGCCATGCTGGTGTCCGGTCTTCTGGCTGTCTGCTGCAGTTGGGAGAGGATGCTAAGCGCTTTGGCGGCAATTCCCCTGCTTCCCCTGAATTCCCCTGGCTCGCCTGAATTCCCCTGCTTCCCCTGAATTTTCTCCTGGCTCCCCTGAATTTCCCTGCTTCCCCTGAATTCCCCTGCTTCCTCTGAATTCCCCTGTCTCCCCTGAATTCCCCTGCTTCCCCTGAATTTCCCTGCTTCCCCTGAATTCCCCTGGCTCCCCTGAATTCCCCTGGCTCGCCCGAATTCCCCTGCTTCCCCTGAATTCCCCTGCTTCCCCTGAATTCCCCTGGCTCCCCTGAATTCCCCTGGCTCCCCTGAATTCCCCTGTCTCGCCTGAATTCCCCTGCTTTCCCTGAATTCCCCTGGCTCGCCTGAATTCCCCTGCTTCCCCTGAATTCCCCTGCTTCCCCTGAATTCCCCTGCTGCCCTTGAATTCCCCTTGCTCCCCTGAATTCCCCTGGCTCCCCTGAATTCCCCTGGCTCCCCTGAATTCCCCTGGCTCGCCTGAATTCCCCTGCTTCCCCTGAATTCCCCTGGCTCCCCTGAATTCCCCTGCTTTCCCTGAATTCCCCTGACTCCCCTGAATTCCCCTGCTTCCCTTGAATTCCCCTGCTTCCCCTGAATTTCCCTGGCTCCCCTGAATTCCCCTGCTTCCCCTGAATCCCCTGGCTCCCCTGAATTCCCCTGCTTCCCCTGAATTCCCCTGGCTCCCCTGAATTCCCCTGCTTCCCCTGAATTCCCTGGCTCCCCTGAATTCCCCTGCTTCCCCTGAATTCCCCTGCTTCCTCTGAATTCCCCTGTCTCCCCTGAATTCCCCTGGTTTCTCTGAATCCTCCTGGTTCACCTGAATTCCCCTGCTTCCCTTGAATTCCCCTGCTTCCCTTGAATTCCCCTGCTTCCCCTGAATTCCCCTGGCTCCCCTGAATTCCCCTGCTTCCCCTGAATTTCCCTGGCTCCCCTGAATTCCCCTGGCTCCCCTGAATTCCCCTGGTTTCTCTGAATCCTCTTGGTTCACCTGGGCTTATATTCCCCTGGTTCCATGAATTCCCCTAGTTCCCCTAATTCCCCTGCAGCTCATTTCCTTTATTTCCCTGCCGCTTATTTTTCAAAGTTTTTGAGATGCAAAGCTTGAAATATAAAAAAGCGCTTCAATGGCTCTCTAGAGCTGATATGAATAAAAGTACGCCAGGTACTTACAGAAAGAATTTCGATGCTACTGTCAACAACTGGCGAGATGTGAAATAATTATCAACCGTTTTGTTAGGAGACGGTTCCTGGCTGCTCAAACTGACGGGATCCAGTGAGCAGTCAGCTGCAAATATAGGGATATATGGACCGGCGGATGGGGGTGCGGACTTGTGTTGGGATTTGCTGAATTGAATGAGGAGAACTTCCCCAGCCTTTCCCAGAGGCCTCGCGACTGGTTGGGGATGGTGAAAGTGTCAAGGTGACATTACAGGATGTCCCACCGCATTTTATTCCCAACAACAACAAAAATCCAATCTAATATCGTCTTGTAGAATCGGGGGAAAAACCCGTGAGAAATCGATACCGCTGCATTCAAGACTGATGAAGGACTAAATGGAGTCTGGAGTTCTGCGCATCGCGAATTGTAAATCACCTTCATCTTCGGCCTCTCTCTCTCTCTCTCGGAGGGAAGCCCTGCGGAGGCAGGGGTCGGGCAGAAATAAAGGAAAAATTATTAATCTCCTGAGAGCAGATGATGGAGCCAGAGGTGACGCTGAGGAAGTCGAGAAGTCGAGGCTTGTGGACACCATAAAAAACTGCCCGAGAATTCGGGATTTTCCTCTCCCGATCCCAATTTCTTTCCTTCTTGTTCGACAGAAACTGCTGTTTTCTCCAGAGCTGATGGCTTCAGGGCATTCAGGACTTCATGCAGTCCATGCAGTGCTGAGGTGAACTCCTAGCGATAGCAATGTGACTGAAATGATTAAAGATCGCCATTGGTGGAAATAGGAGAGATTAGATTGTTTAGACTGAAGAGATTGGAATGATGAGATTGATAGATTAGAAAGGTTAGATTGAGAGATTAGATTGATTAGACTGAGAGATTAGCATGATGAGATTGAGAGATTAAAATGATGAGATCGAGAGATTGGAATGATGAGATTGAGAGAGATTAGAATGATGAGATTGGTAGATTAGAATGATGAGATTGAGAGATTAGAATGATAAGATTGAGAGAGATTAGAATGATGAGATTGGTAGATTAGAATGATGAGATTGAGGCACTAGAATGATGAGATTGAGGCACTAGAATGATGAGATTGAGGGATTAGAATGATGAGACTCAGGGATTAGTGCTACATTGAGAACAGATGACATACATGAACTTAGGCAGCATTTCCAACCGGCGCATTGCAGAATTCCTTCTGGTTCGAATTTCTCCCAGAAACTTGGCCATCACATGTGGGGAAGACAGATTGAGTAGTTGGGAGATTCAGACCCAGGAAGGGTGAGCCGGGGGGGGCTCTCAGAGCGCGCGCAGGAGACATTGAGAGAGCATTAAGATAAGAGGAAACAATGACTGATGGGGCAGCGGGGCTTCATTAGAATTACACGGCCCAAGAGGTCGGGGAACCGGGCCTGAATCGCAAATAGCTTTTCGGGCGCAGCGAGCCTCATCAGGAAATCTCTCTTTTTCTGGGCGAGAGTCCTTGCAGAGAGCTGATGGCAGATCGAGAGGATTTGGGTGTGTTTTATTTAGCCAGAAGAAAATTGAGAAGCTGCATGGCTCTTCATCAAAGCAGCTGTCACAATACGTAATTTGTGCGCTCCGTGCAGATTTTTTACTCTGAGAATTTCTGCTTAGAATACTTCCATAATTTCCTCCATTATTATCTATGCATGAGCTGTGACCTGATCGACGGGCTTCTGCTGGGTCTTTAAGTGTGATTTCACTGGGTCTATAAGCGCAAATTCATTGGGTCTATAAGCACAAATTCACTGGATCTTTAAGCGCTAACTTACTGGGTCTTTAAGCGCCCATTTACAGAGTCTTTAAGCCCCAACTTACTGAGTCTTTAAGCGCAATTTCACTAAGTCATTAGGCGTGATTTCACTGGTCTCTAAGCGCAATTTCACTAAGTCATAAAGCGTAATTTCACTGTGTCTGTAAGCCTGACTTCACTGGGTCTTTAAGCATGATTACACTGGGTCTTTAAGCCTGACTTCACTGGGTCTTTAAGCCTGATTTCACTGGATCTTTAAGCTTGATTACACTGGGTCTTTAAGCCTGATTTCACTGGGTCTTTAAGCCTGATTACACTGGGTCATTAAGCCTGATTTCACTGGGTCTTTAAGCGTGTTTTCACTGGGTCTTTAAGCGTGTTTTCACTGGGTCTTTAGGCGTGTTTTCACTGGGTCTTTAAGCGTGTTTTCACTGGGTCTTTAAGCCTGATTACAATGGGTCTTCAAGCCTGATTTCACTGGGTCTTTAAGCCTGACTTCACTGGGTCTTTAAGCCTGATTTCACTGGATCTTTAAGCTTGATTACACTGGGTCTTTAAGCCTGATTTCACTGGGTCTTTAAGCCTGATTACACTGGGTCATTAAGCCTGATTTCACTGGGTCTTTAAGCGTGTTTTCACTGGGTCTTTAAGCGTGTTTTCACTGGGTCTTTAAGCGTGTTTTCACTGGGTCTTTAAGCGTGTTTTCACTGGGTCTTTAAGCCTGATTACAATGGGTCTTCAAGCCTGATTTCACTGGGTCTTTAAGCCTGATTATACTGGGTCTTTAAGCATGATTACACTGGGTCTTTAAGCCTGATTTCACTGGGTCTTTAAGCCTGATTACAGTGGGTCTTTAAGCCTGATTTCACTGGGTCTTTAAGCCTGATTTCACTGGGTCTTTAAGCTTGATTTCACTGGATCTTTAAGCCTGATTTCACTGGATCTTTAAGCCTGATTTCACTGGGTCTTTAAGCCTGATTTCACTGGGTCTTTAAGCCTGATTTCACTGGGTCTTTAAGCCTGATTTCACTGGGTCTTTAAGCCTGATTACACTGGGTCATTAAGCCTGATTTCACTGGGTCTTTAAGCGTGTTTTCACTGGGTCTTTAAGCGTGTTTTCACTGGGTCTTTAAGCGTGTTTTCACTGGGTCTTTAAGCGTGTTTTCACTGGGTCTTTAAGCCTGATTACAATGGGTCTTCAAGCCTGATTTCACTGGGTCTTTAAGCCTGATTATACTGGGTCTTTAAGCATGATTACACTGGGTCTTTAAGCCTGATTTCACTGGGTCTTTAAGCCTGATTACAGTGGGTCTTTAAGCCTGATTTCACTGGGTCTTTAAGCCTGATTTCACTGGGTCTTTAAGCCTGATTTCACTGGATCTTTAAGCCTGATTTCACTGGATCTTTAAGCCTGATTTCACTGGGTCTTTAAGCCTGATTTCACTGGGTCTTTAAGCCTGATTTCACTGGGTCTTTAAGCCTGATTTCACTGGATCTTTAAGCTTGATTACACTGGGTCTTCAAGCCTGATTTCACTGGGTCTTTAAGCCTGATTTCACTGGGTCTTTAAGCTTGATTACACTGGGTCTTTAAGCCAGGGCAAGATCACAAAAGAAGATTTACATCGTTCTTATGCTGCTGACCAATGCCGTAGCATATTATGGGTGACATCGGAATCTTATTGGAAATTCGTTACACTATTAGCTAAAAAACTGCGTAATTCTCATTAATGATTGCATTCCCAACTGCTTTCAATTCTGTCAATCAAGCAGGTTGCAGAACACCGATTTATCCACAAGCGTGCATGAATGCAATTCATTTTCCTGCTCCATCATTAACATTTGCAGAACACTGAGGAACTTCATCTAGCTGCCGGGCGATATGGAGATGAACTGAAGCGTGAATGAAAAACAAATGCCTGCGCATGGATTCTGTAAACGGATTCTTTCTCATTAGTTAATTCTCTCCCGAATTCCCCTTTAGCTCATTCCCCCGTAGCTCACTCCCCTAATTCACCCGTAGCTCATTCCCCCAATTCACCTGTAGCTCATTCCCCCAATTCACCTGTAGCTCATTCCCCCAATTCACCTGTAGCTCATTCCCCCAATTCCCCTGTAGCTCATTCCCCAATTCACCTGTAGCTCATTCCCCCAATTCCCCTGTAGCTCAAACCCCCAATTCACCTGTAGCTCATTCCCCCAATTCACCTGTAGCTCATTCCCCCAATTCACCTGTAGCTCATTCCCCCAATTCCCCTGTAGCTCATTCCCCAATTCACCTGTAGCTCATTCCCCCAATTCCCCTGTAGCTCAAACCCCCAATTCACCTGTAGCTCATTCCCCCAATTCACCTGTAGCTCATTCCCCCGTTGCTCATTCCCCCAATTCCCCTGTAGCTCAAACCCCCAATTCACCTGTAGCTCATTCCCCCAATTCCCCTGTAGCTCATTCCCCCAATTCACCTGTAGCTCATTCCCCCAATTCACCTGTAGCTCATTCCCCAATTCACCTGTAGCTCATTCCCCCAATTCACCTGTAGCTCATTCCCCCAATTCACCTGTAGCTCATTCCCCAATTCACCTGTAGCTCATTCCCCCAATTCCCCTGTAGCTCATTCCCCAATTCACCTGTAGCTCATTCCCCCAATTCCCCTGTAGCTCATTCCCCCAATTCCCCCGTAGCTCAAACCCCCAATTCACCTGTAGCTCATTCCCCCAATTCACCTGTAGCTCATTCCCCCAATTCACCTGTAGCTCATTCCCCAATTCACCTGTAGCTCATTCCCCCAATTCCCCTGTAGCTCAAACCCCCAATTCACCTGTAGCTCATTCCCCCAATTCACCTGTAGCTCATTCCCCCGTAGCTCATTCCCCCAATTCCCCTGTAGCTCAAACCCCCAATTCACCTGTAGCTCATTCCCCCAATTCCCCTGTAGCTCATTCCCCCTATTCACCTGTAGCTCATTCCCCAATTCACCTGTAGCTCATTCCCCCAATTCCCCTGTAGCTCATTCCCCCTATTCACCTGTAGCTCATTCCCCAATTCACCTGTAGCTCATTCCCCCAATTCCCCTGTAGCTCATTCCCCCTATTCACCTGTAGCTTATTCCCCCAATTCCCCTGTAGCTCATTCCCCTTATTCCCCTGTAGCTCATTCCCCCAATTCCTCTGTAGCTCATTGTGAAGAGAAGATAGGGGATATGAGCCAGATATAGGTAATGAGCAGTTTCAGCAGAGTACAGTTGCATGCGCTCTGGCAGTGGTTCTAGTGTATAGCAATTTTTTCTGAGGTTTAAGAGCCACAATACACACGAGGTTGTGGAAAAGCAACTGCGGTTTTAAAATTTTGGTAGCCCAAAATCTATTTAAATCTGAATTATTTTATATATTTGTATTGCTGCAAAGGCTATCTGCATTTGAATCTGATTATTAATTATTCTAATTGCATGGCTATAAAATTTCCACGTGTGCAGCAGCAATACTTAAAGTCATATTAGAACTGGTGCTTCCTGCAAGCAGACTTAACCTTAGATTTACTAGTTTTGCTAACAGTGCGAGGCAATACAAGCACCCTACCACACTAAAGTAACCCTACCACACTAAAGTAACCCTACCACACTAAAGTAACCCTACCACACTAAAGTAACCCTACCACACTAAAGTAACCCTACCACACTAAAGTAACCCTACCACACTACCCAGTAACCCTACCACACTAACCCAGTAGCCCTACCACACTACCCAGTAACCCTACCACACTACCCAGTAACCCTACCACACTAACCCAGTAGCCCTACCACACTACCCAGTAACCCTACCACACTATCCAGTAACCCTACCACATACCCAGCAAACCTACCACACTACCCAGTAACCTTACCACACTATCCAGTAACCCTACCACATACCCAGCAAACCTACCACACTACCCAGTAACCCTACCACCCTATCCAGTAACCCTACCACACTAAAGTAACCCTACCACACTAACCGATAACCCTACCACACTACCCAGTAACCCTACCACACTAAAGTAACCCTACCACCCTATCCAGTAACCCTACCACACTACCCAATAACCCTACCACACTATCCAGTAACCCTACCACACTAAAGTAACCCTACCACACTACCCAGTAACCCTACCACACTAAAGTAACCCTACCACCCTATCCAGTAACCCTACCACACTACCCAATAACCCTACCACACTATCCAGTAACCCTACCACACTAAAGTAACCCTACCACACTACCCAGTAACCCTACCACACTACCCAGTAACCCTACCACACTAAAGTAACCCTACCACCCTATCCAGTAACCCTACCACACTACCCAATAACCCTACCACACTATCCAGTAACCCTACCACACTAAAGTAACCCTACCACACTACCCAGTAACCCTACCACACTACCCAGTAACCCTACCACACTACCTAGTAACCCTACCACACTACCCGTAACCCTACCACACTATAGCAGGTAGGTACATATTGCAGCCAAGAAATATGAGAATAAATAAATAAAACATTAGCTAAAAATTTGTATTATTTTACCATCTGCACTTCAGTTTCTGGAGCCTCGCATTATCATACACGGATGCGAGGCATTTGTTTTAGTTGCATGCTGGTAGAAAGGACAACACCCGTGCATGCAGACTGGCAGTTATGGACTCAACAACTGCTCATGCAGGCTTGTACGTATTCCAGTTGAAGCGTTCCTCTCTCTATAAGCCCAGGCTCACACACGACTTTACATAGGCACTCGAGCGCTCATTACCAACACTAACTAAAAGTACAAACTCCCTGGCCTCTTTCCTTTAATTTCAAACAATTTTTATATTTCCGATATTCCGATATTTTAGGGGGTGAAATTGAAAATAATTCTCTATAAAGTTGTCTTATTGTCAAACCAAAGTTATAAAAAAGAAATTTTTGTCGCTATAAAACAAAAAACTGACTTTCAAAATCGCTATAGTAATTTTTACAATAAAATATCTTTAATCCTACTATAAGTAGAGAACTGCGAATATTAGTTTTCATCCGTATTATTTCAACGTTTTGGATTGTAATTTCGGATAAAGTTTCGATGGCGATCAAAATCATTGTTATCAAATAACAATCGATTGTTATCAAATAACAATCAAAAGGGTATAAATCTGACTTTTTGAACTCACTCCGGAAGATATTTTATATTTAATTGATTTAAAAGTAAATTGGTCAATAACAAACAAAACAGAACAAAAGGCAACAGGTAGATAATTATTTCTAGCTCTCAAAAAGAACAGTAAGGAGCGATGCAGTCAAAAAGCAAGATTAAAATTAAGCTATAACACGACATCAAATCTGCGATTGGGATATAAGTACGTTCAAGTCAATTCTTTTTCCTCCACTTCTACCCCACCAGCTAAACTTCACACCCTTTTATGACTCCAATTATCTAAGCGGACTGTGTGGTGTACACATCTCTCCCCTCCACTTCTACCCCACCAGCTAAACTTCACACCCTTTTATGACTCCAATTATCTAAGCGGACTGTGTGGTGTACACATCTCTCCCCTCCACTTCTACCCCACCAGCTAAACTTCACACCCTTTTATGACTCCAATTATCTAAGCGGACTGTGTGGTGTACAACTCTTCCCTCCACTTCTACCCCGCCAGCTAAACTTCAGTGGCCTACATATTTGTGCGAATAGCCAGTGGCCTGTATCAAGTGCGACGCAATAATTGTTATAACCTCAATTAAAACATTTTCCAGGTCAAGCAGGCCTCAAAGCCAGGATACAGTGGTACCCACTATTTAGATTATGTATGTACTGCAAAGTTCAGGCCGAACTCTATCAGATCTCCATAGCTGAGTAGTAAGCCAAGCTTCTAGCAAAGCTATCCTCTGGCGAGTACACTGGCGCGTACTTTAGCCGCGATCGAATCTTACCGGCGTCGTAATAACATGTGGTACAGGCCAGGTACAATTCGTTTTTAGTAAAAGCTAATGGAACGCGGACTATAGGCGAAATGGCCATCGCTAGCAGCTCCAGCAGCCACCAGAAGACAAAGACCAGCACTAGAGGCACGGACACACCAAGCAGGCGGACACCGTGAGCTCGTAGAAACGGTCGGACAAACTGAAAATTCGAATTCAATGGAGTATCGTCCGTGACCAGATAGGCCTGACCGCTAATCTGCTGGCGCATTGACGGGTCCAGCAGGCAGCGCATTGCGCACACGTGCGCCCAGGCCACGTTGCCAACGTAGACCCGTTGAATCTGGGCGTCCGGACTGCCCAGATGCGGCATCAGGCCGAAGAAACGCTTCCCGGCTCGAATAAACGTTGGTATAAATTTCAGATCGCCTTCGCCGTAGATGCCAACGGGTCGGATTATTAAAGTGCACAATGGCCGGCTGTTGTTGTTGTCGCCGCCGATACTGGAACAATTGGCGTCCAGTACGGAGCGTTCGGCTAAACGTTTGCTAGTGGCGTAGCCATTTAACAGGTCCACCTCGCCTTTGCCGCTGCCTTCGGTGGCGTCGATGTCGGCCTCGGTGAAGCCCTCGACAGGTTTGTAGCAGCGGCCGAGCTCCGATGTGCTGGTGAAGATTAGATTTGGCACACGACACTCGCGGCAGGCGTCTATGACGTTTTGCGTGCCTGTAAGGGGGGTTGAGTGCGCAGGCTAGAAACTTCCTCGATTTCTATTGGCTGGCAAGCGAGTGACCCAAACCCCCCTCACTCCAAACCGTAGGCTTTGAAGACTTCCTCAATGCTCATTGGCTGACATTAGTTATGTACGTTGAGGCCCCCACCCTACTCCTTGCACGAGGCCTCTACCAAACCACCTCACTCCAAGCCCAAGCACTAAAGAGATCTGACTTCCGCGGGAAATACTATACGATTTTCATTTTTAACCCACCCCACGTTCCACCGACATTGACTAATCAAAGGTTTGCTTATTTCTTTACCTGAATTCTTCAAGTACAATTGGTTTGTAATGATGGCAAATTTTTTTAGCTATACTTGATTTATTGGGTTTATAGCAAAACTGAAATCGTATTTTTGCCTTCTCCCCTGTGGGGGGCGCAGATTGCTAGTCTAATTTACTAAATAGGAACCGATCCCTGACGCAAGTTCTAATGTATTGTACGCATTAAAATCTACCCCCAACAATGCTTAGTAGCATATAGTTGCTAATAGTTTTTTATTTCTTTATTTTGTGTACTGCATGGTTAAAAAACTTGCGGTACTCTGTCGGGAGCGGCAGAGGACAGTCGTCAGGGGAGGAGAGCAGTGAGGGAGTGATAGTGTCTACGAGCAAAATTAGAAAAAGTAAACCAGCTGTCATCTACTAGGGGAGGGGGGATCTATTACAGATGCGGGTTCGATCTGGTCCTGTTTTAGAGAGAACGAGAGCGAGAGCAAGTCCCACTGCACTTAATTGTGCGTCCACTCCATGTGGCGTCCAGAGAGAAAGAATGTTAAACAGGGAGAGGTTTCTATTGAAGGCGTTGAGTAGGGGATACGCATCGATATCCTTATTTATTGATTTCGCTATCAGGCTACTCACATAGAAAACTGGAGGCGGAGGGTGGGGACTTTGAGATATTTCCGAATGAATTCAACAATAGATCTAAGATACTGTCTGTAGTGTCGAATATGTCTCCCTTGCTGAATGCACTAGCGCTAAAATACTCTGCAGCTAAATTCTAATGTAACAGTTTTACATAGCTCCACTCAGCTGTACTCAACTCAACTCTACTCTACCCTACCCAACTTAGTACATACTCTACTCTCTAACCTACCATAATCTAACCTAATCTACCCTCTACATCCCCTACTCTACTCTATTCTAAACCTTCTCTCTCTCTCTCTTCTAATTCAGGTCAAAGACCAAGTCCAATTCAATGCTCTGATGACAAGCTCACCCAAAATGTTAACGTCATTCATTCGGACCACATCCGGGTAGAGTCCCAACTCTATCAGAGCGGCAGTGTGAATAACGCAGTCGACATTGCGAAAGGCCGGCACCAGTTGTGCCTTGTCAGTGACGTCAGCCGATACAAATCGAAGTGCGGTGGAACCGTCTGCAAACGTTTTTATGCGTAGCGTTTTAATCAGCCGTCGTTTACTAAACAATTGTAGTGGTGTTTAATTAAAAATGCCGGTTTTACAAGGGCAGTTAGCCCTTTTTAGACGCCTTTTACACACCTGTTAGATACCATTAGATACCTGTTAGATACCATTTAGACACCTCTTAGACACCTGTTAAATGCCATTTAGACAAACCTGTTAAAAACCGGTAGGACACCTATTTTTCACCTGTTAGACGCCTGTTAAAAACACGTGCTGGGCATCAGCTAAAACATCTGTTAGGAAACCTGTTGAACATCATGTTAGACGCTTGTAATACACCTGCCAGAAACATTTTAGATATCTATTAGGAGCTTGTTAGATACCTGTTAAACAATTATTAGATAACTGTTAGACACCTATTAAATAACTTTATTAGACTCGGATTATACACTTGTTAGACATTGATTAGACACCTATTAGATACCTGTTAGACACTTATTAGACACCTGTTAGACACCTGTTAGACACGTGTTAGACACCTGTTAGAGTCCTATTAGATAACTGTTTTAGACTCGAATTATACACTTGTTAGACATTGATTAGATACCTGTTAGACACCTATTAGATACGTGTTAGACACTTATTAGACACCTGTTAGACACCTGTTAGACACTTGTTAGACACCTGTTAGAGACTTGTTAGACACCTGTTAGAGACCTATTAGATAACTGTTTTAGACTCGGAATAGACACTTGTTAGACATTGATAAGATACCTGTTAGACACCTATTAGATACCTGTTAGACACCTGTTAGACACGTGTTAACACCTGTCAGACACCTGTTAGACACGTGTTAGACACCTGTTAGACACGTGTTAGACATGTGTCAGACACCTGTTAGACACCTGTTAGAAACCTGTTAGACACCGGTCCTAATTAATCACACTAACCGGTACCATCCAGACAGAAGCCAGCGGGCAGGGGCCGAATATCCAGTGCAATAATAACAGCCACCTCCGAGCAGCTCGCCAGTTGTTTAATCAGCTTCTTTCCTAGAAAACCGCTGCCGCCGGTCACCAGAACTGTAGCCCGTGGCTGAACCGCAGACCGCCTATTGCTGCTACTAGCACTAATCATGACTGCTCAAGCCTGTAAAGAACTGCGCGTACACTTCTTCAAATTTTGCTTTTCCACAGCGGTAAAAAAAATGAATTGCGCTCGACCGAAGCTATAACTGGGATCACCAGTTGGCATGTTATATAAACTAAGGGAAGTCTGCTTGGCTAGAGAGGGATGCCCTATGGGGGGGGCGGGGTGGCTGCACTGCTAGTCGGTTGGCTCTTTTTCTGCGAGCCACTCAAATAGCTTGAAACAATAGGGAATAGAGAAAAACGATTACTATACTTTATAGATTAATATTCCATATTTTGTTAAGCCAGCTCATTGGCTTAAGCATAAGACCCAGCCAACCCCACACCTTACAGCGGCGATCAGGGACAGATTTCAGTCGGTCGGTTAAAACAAGATTAAATAATAAAATTTGATTTTCATACGTTATTTCGGAGCTTAGCGGGCTGAAATCAACTGATGTGAGTGCCATTCTGTAGTATGGTTCTAATACTATTTATAATACATACTCATTAGTATGAGTAACCGATTGGGTTTAAAATTTGATAGACGACAAACCTCTTGGTTTAGAGTGTCAGATGCGCCATTTTGAGAGTCAGATGCGCCAGTTTGAGTGTCAAATGTGCCAGTTTGAGTGTCAAATGTGCCAGTTTGAGTGTCAAATGTGCCAGTTTGAGTGTCAGATGTGCCAGTTTGAGTGTCAAATGTGCCAGTTTGAGTGTCAAATGTGCCAGTTTGAGTGTCAGATGTGCCAGTTTGAGTGTCAAATGTGCCAGTTTGAGTGTCAAATGTGCCAGTTTGAGTAGCAGCTGCACCAGTCAGTCGGCATGGGCTATAGACAGAAGCTAGAAGGCCTGTCTAACCTAAACCCGATCCCAAACCTTCTAGACAGAAGCTAGAAGGCCTGTCTAACCTAAACCCGATCCCAAAGATCATGCTAGGCGAACTTTCTTCTCTCTCAACTCCCCTATTTGGGTCAGGTAGACAGGCCTAGCTAATATGGGTAATTTTACCTCACCAAATAAATCAAAGTCATGACCCAGTAGTGCAGATTAGTCGAAACACGATCAAGGTAACTAGGAAGTGGTTCCATCCCAAAAAAATGGGATAGATGATTCTTGCACACCTGACTGACTGAGTGACATTGATGAGTGCTTTAACGAAGCCATGAAAATGGAGACAGGAATTCATGCAAAGATCCACACACACAAGAATAAAGCGCTTGCATTTGGTTCTTTTCACTCGTCTGTAAAAAACGTAGTTTAAAAATCCTAAACACAAATTGAAAAGAGCTTTGATCCCTTATAAGTACAGGTGAAGCATGTACTTTTTAGGATTATAAAGAACCTACAAGAGCCAATAAAGAACGCTTATGCATTTACTATGGTCTTGAGAAATAGATTCAGATTTTGCCACAGATACTATATATCTGTGGATTTTCCTTGTTCGAAGTTGTCTATGGCGAAACCACAGATACTAAAATGACTAGATGGGCCACTCAGGCATATATACTTAGTAAAACAGTTTTCTACTTTCAGTTCAGTAGCAAAGAAGAATACATAACCTATTTTATAAAAAAGGCAGCTGAATCTGAAATGACTTCTGATAAGTTTAGAAGCCCAAGCTTGCAGGCGTAAGCAACTTGTTAATTGGTTCAGCACTAATGTACATTAGCCAGTCCACTGAAATGTACATGGCAACTTTAGGCTGGAATTCCGAGAAAGGAAATAAAAATTGGGGTGGGGGGTAGTGTGTAAAGTCGCGGACTAGGAGGGAGGGTTTAAGCGGGGGGCAAGACCCAATAAATGAGCCTTGGCTTTAAAATACATTAAAATGCTTCTGTTTAACTTACTACTGAAACTGAAAGTAGCTTACACGCAATTGTGCTGAGTGGCCTATTTAGTTATTATAGTATCTGTGGGCGAAACCAACAAATTTAGCGCAAGAGATACAACAATTGCGCCTTCCTTAACGATCTCCAGACCTCCAGATAATTTCTGAGAAAGCTAATTCATCCGCAATTATTCTTTTTACTTCGAAGTTGCTAGAACTCTACTATTAGTAGACCGATCGGATTTTATTCGAAAAAGAAGACAAAATTTACAGATTAATTGTCTTTTATAAGTCCTGTCCTGCCCACCGTGAAGTTGCGGGCTTGAGGTGCCGCGTTATTTGGAAACTTCTCTTAAGCGCATCTTATTAGCCTCTATCCATAGCTAAAATTATACTCTGGCTCATATTTAGACCGAATATGAGAATTTACACCATACAAGCTGTGAGAAAGCAGAGAAGCTTTTGTTGTGCGGTTTGTGCGTTTGCGCGCATTTCGCTTGACAGCTAACTTTAATTTATCTAAGCCTGCAAATTAAGCTGCCTGCTGGATGAAAGCCAATTAAAGAGAGGCTGACAGAGAACACACGAGGGTAGTATCACACCTACTTTTAAACTGTAGACTATGATTGTGCTCCGCTCAGATCTGAAAGCTAAAATTTTATCTTCTATAATTCTAAGAAATGAAATTCATGCGTTTTCGCAAACGATTGATCTTAGCCGCTGTCTGCTTGGTTGTAACTTTAATCTGCTGTCTGCGAACAGGTCTCAGGCGCTATGCCTATTATGGAGAGCACTTCAAATGTCAGCCAGTGATGACGTCATCATTGCGGAGACCTTGGCGAAGCTGGCCAAGGATTCGGCCAGCTGATCCGTGGATTTTGCCGCCGTTGGTGCCACCGAGTCAGCTGACTTGGTGCGTTCTTTGTTGGCTTAAATTTATTGTTTTTGACACTGAGAGTGACAGCAGTCTGTGACAGTCTAGTTATGGAAGAGGTGACAGAATTGTCTAACAAGAGAGAGTGACTCAGTTCTGTAGCACACAGATTCACGGGAGTGACACAGTTCTGTAGCACACAGATTCACGGGAGTGACACAGTTCTGTAGCACACAGATTCACGGGAGTGACACAGTTCTGTAGCACACAGATTCACGGGAGTGACACAGTTTTGTAGCACACAGATTCACGGGAGTGACACAGTTCTGTAGCACACAGATTCACGGGAGTGACACAGTTCTGTAGCACACAGATTCACGGGAGTGACACAGTTCTGTAGCACACAGATTCAAGAGAGTGACACAGTTCTGTAGCACACAGATTCAAGAGAGTGACACAGTTCTGTAGCACACAGATTCTCAGGAGTGACACAGTTCTGTAGCACACAGATTCATGGGAGTGACACAGTTCTGTAGCACACAGATTCACGGGAGTGACAGTTCTGTAACACCAAAAAGCAAGTCATTAACACCACCGATTTCCAGCAGGTCCCAGCTAAAAGTTCGCAGAGGTTCCAGTCGGCATCAAGGAGTCCTCCAAGACTTATACACAGCCCAGTTCCCGGTTCCAGCTGTGCCACTGAGCACGGCAACTCCTTCAGACTCCATCGCTATCAGCCTAGTGATCATAGTGAAATCTGCAATAGGCAACTTTGCCTCTAGAAGAGCGATTCGAACAACATGGGGCAATCCGCAGTTTTGGCCTGAAGGCACCCTATTGAGGTTCACTGTCGGATCGCCAGATAAGGCCGAAGTCATGACGCAGCTGCTGGAGGAGTGTCGGCAGTTTGGCGATGTCATCGTTCACGGTGGAGGCGACGGGTACAGGTGAGTGATTTCGCTAAATCATATTCACAATAATCATGGCTAATGGTTCTCAAAAATCATCATGACTAAATGATTCTCAAAAATCATCATGACTAAATGATTCTCAATAATCATCACTAAATGATTCTCAATAATCATCATCACTAAATGATTCTCATTAATCATCTTGACTAAAATGATTCTCAATAATCATTATCACTAAATGATTCTCAATAATCATCATCACTAAATTATTCTCAATAATCATCATCGCTAAATGATTCTCCATAATCATCATGACTAAATGATTCTCAATAATCATCATGACTAAAATGATTCTTAATAATCATCATGACTAAAATGATTCTCTATAATCATCATGACTAAAATGATTCTCAATAATCATCATGACTAAATGATTCTCTATAATCATCATGACTAAAATGATTCTCAATAATCATCATGACTAAATGATTCTCTATAATCATCATGACTAAAATGATTCTCAATAATCATTATCACTAAATGATTCTCAATAATCATTATCACTAAATGATTCTCAATAATCATCATCACTAAATGATTCTCAATAATCATCATGACTAAATGATTCTCCATAATCATCATGACTAAATGATTCTCAATAATCATCATGACTAAAATGATTCTTAATAATCATCATGACTAAAATGATTCTCTATAATCATCATGACTAAAATGATTCTCAATAATCATCATGACTAAATGATTCTCTATAATCATCATGACTAAAATGATTCTCAATAATCATCATGACTAAATGATTCTCTATAATCATCATGACTAAAATGATTCTCAATAATCATTATCACTAAATGATTCTCAATAATCATCATCACTAAATGATTCTCATTAATCATCTTGACTAAAATGATTCTCAATAATCATTATCACTAAATGATTCTCAATAATCATCATCACTAAATTATTCTCAATAATCATCATCGCTAAATGATTCTCAATAATCATCATCACTAAATGATTCTCAATAATCATCACTAAATGATTCTCAATAATCATCATGACTAAAATGATTCTCAATAATCATCATCACTATATGATTCTCAATAATCATTATCACTAGATGATTCTCAATAATCATTATCACTAGATGATTCTCAATAATCATTATCACTAAATGATTCTCAATAATCATTATCACTAAATGATTCTCAATAATCATCATCACTAAATGATTCTCAATAATCATCATGACTAAATGATTCTCCATAATCATCATGACTAAATGATTCTCAATAATCATCATCACTAAATGATTCTCAATAATCATCATGACTAAATGATTCTCAATAATCATCATGACTAAAATGATTCTTAATAATCATCATGACTAAAATGATTCTCTATAATCATCATGACTAAAATGATTCTCAATAATCATCATGACTAAATGATTCTCTATAATCATCATGACTAAAATGATTCTCAATAATCATTATCACTAAATGATTCTCAATAATCATCATGACTAAAATGATTCTCAATAATCATCATGACTAAATGGTTCTCAATAATCATCATCACTAAATGATTCTCAATAATCATGACTAAATGATTCTCCATAATCATCATGACTAAATGTCGATTCTCAGTAATCATTATCACTAAATGATTCTCCATAATCATCATGACTAAATGATTCTCAAAAAATAATGACTAAATGATTCTCCATAATCATCATCACTAAATGATTCTCAATAATCATCACTAAATGATTCTCAATAATCATTATCACTAAATGATTCTCAATAATCATTATCACTAAATGATTCTCAATAATCATTTCACTAAATGATTCTCAATAATCATCATCACTAAATGATTCTCAATAATCATCATGACTAAATGATTCTCACTAATCAGCACATAAGCTCCAGCCCCATTCCCTCATACAGGAACAACACGGTCAAGACGCTCTCCAGTTTAGTCTGGGCCAGCCGCCACCTTCCCCAGGCAGGCTCATCCCACCGGCTCGTGCTTCTATCAGACGATGACCTTTAATGAACCCATTCGCAGCCGGCCCCCTGTTAAGCAGCGTCGCTGCCGCAGTCTCAAGAAACGGCCAAGAAAACTTTCTAGCAGGAAATTGCATCTCCAATTCAATTCCGATTCGAACTCCGGACCACAAGTGGTCAATCAATCGATCAGATTATTCCCCAGAAACCTATCCCGACTACATATCGGCAGGTTGGCTAGTCATGCCTAGCCGACTATTGAATCGGTTGCTATGGGCGGCTAATCGAGTTAAACCTAGACTGCCATTCGACGATGTCTACTTGGGCTTGTTGGCCGCTAAGCTGAGATTAACGCTGGTCTGCCTGACTGAACTGCTGGATTTGGGCCAAGTTGCTAAGCTAAACCCGCAGCAGCCATTATTGGCCAAGCATGGCTACGGATTGAAGCCGGAAGGTCGCGATACCGGGCCGGCTAGATTGCTGCAAGATTGGCAGAGTTTGATGCGAGTGCACTGCAATTAATGATGCGGATTTTGGCTAATAGTTTATTAAGCTGTTGAAATGTCGCCCTTGTTGATGTGCAATGTCTACAATGTCTACAATCAATGTCTACAGGTCTTGATAGCGGACCAGATTAGAATGAGTCGCATGAGTAAACTTCGGGTCATTGAGGATATTTGGGTCATGGGTGGCATTGAAATCATGATAATTTTTTCATATAGGTCATTCTAGTCGGGTCATGGGTAGAGTATGGGTCATGCTATAGTCGGGTCATGGGAGATATAGGTCATGCTAGTAGTAGGATCATGGGTAGAATATGGGTCATGTTATAGTCGGGTCATGGGTAGAATAAGGGTCATGCTATAGTCGGGTCATGGGTAGAATATGGGTCATGCTAGTTGGGTCATGGGTAGAATATGGGTCATATTCTAGTCGAGTCATGGGTAGAATATTGGTCATGGTATAGTCGGGTCATGGGAGATATAGGTCATGCTAGTAATAGGGTCATGGGTAGAATATGGCTCATGCTAGTCGGGTCATGGGTAGAATACGGGTCATGCTAGTCGGGTCATGGGTAGAATATGTGTCATGCTAGTCGGGTCATGGGTAGAATATGGGTCATGCTAGTAGTAGGGTCATGGGTAGAATATGGGTCATGCTAGTCGGGTCATGGATAGAATATGGGTCATGCTAGTAGTAGGGTCATGGGTAGAATATGGGTCATGCTAGTCGGGTCATGGGTAGAATATGGGTCATGCTAGTCGGGTCATGGATAGAATATGGGTCATGCTGGTCGGGCAGATATGCAAGTAGACAAGCCATCCCATATGTCCTTCCGCGAGCAACGCTCTACAGATTGAACCGTGTGATTAATTTTGATCGCGTTTTTTGGCCAAAATGGTTATTATTACATGTGCTTGCACTTTTAATGTAATAGTTGCTTAGCTAAGATTGAAATGTGATATTTTATATTGTAAATATATACCATTGAAATATGGCATGTAATTTTAACTTCACTTGCGTTGGATTCAAGTAGCAATGGACCCAGAGTTTTATTGGCAATTTAATGACTATAACCGATTCAAATTTAAAGAGCAGGAAGTCCTTTGTTAAACTAAGAAAGAAATGCAGTCAGGAAGGAGCTGCCCTGAAAGAAGTTTTGGACTTGATGAATAGCCCAGTTACCGATAATAATAGTAATTATAATAAGAGGAATTTTCGATTTTATTAAAAACTCTAACTTTTACAGTTGAACTGACACTTTTGAATTGGTGCGAAATTAGCACAACCGAATTAACAAAATAAATAGTAAAAAACACTACAAGCTGCAGGAATATTTTTTATGTTGGAACTGCAGGAAAGTTGACTCAACTAAGCCAAGTTAAGGAAACCAAAATCAAGAGATTTTTATTATTAGAAACACAAACAAAAAACCTGAAACCATATACTGTACATACTACTGGCAAACTACTAATACAGTAGTGTGCGTAGGCAATAAAAATAAGATAGTTTAATTAGTACAAAATTATTCCGACATTTCTATGGAAATAAAAAATATAGTAAAAACCCGGAAGATACTACTTAAACTAATCCAATAAGTAGTGTGTGTTGATCAGGGCTCAGCATCTCTCTTCTCTCCCCCCATTGACAATGTCTCAACGAGTTGTTGGGCAATGGCAAATCAGAATGTAAGGCGCTAAACCGCCCACTTACTAAATTCCCTAACCGAATTGACATTAATATTACATGTGCATAAATATAGATTCCAAAATCCCAGAATGGAAAGGAACAAAAGTCCATTAGTAAGTGCAAGCAGTCAAGCACACAGTTCAAGGCTGGTCGCTGGGCTCTTGAACAACCACCAGTAGATAGTCCTGATCAGGAGCCACCATAATTTCATTTTTACGCGATCGAAGCCTCAGGAACACCAAATCATTGCTGGGATCCAGATCCCGGACAACAGACCGGGCCTTCAATGCCAGCTGTTGGATCAGGGAGCAGTACTGCACAGTGAGGCTGGTATCAGAGAAAGTACTACGAATCGGGATCCCATCGTAGTTGACAATGATCACCCCAGTGACGCCTTTATGCGACTGGATTCGCTTGAATGTCTCTTCGACCTCCGCCTGGAATGCAAAGAAAAATTAAAAAAATCATTAACTATTTTTTCCTCAAAATTTTTACATTTCAAGGTTAGAACTCTGACTACACTACTTAACAGTAGTAGGCAGTAGACTTATTAAAGGATAACTCTATTTTTTAACGACTAATCAATTGTTACACCTGTTCTAATGGGCTCAGCCGCAGAGATTGCTGTTAAGTCCAAGGACTGAGGCGTCGCCACACACACCCTCAATTACCCCAGCTAATGCTGGCACCCATTTTACCAGCTGGGTGAACTGAAGCAATGCAGAGTTAAGTGTCTTGCTCAGGGACACAAATTGTCCCAAGTGCGTCGGGAATGGAACAACCGACCTTACAGTTGGGAGTTGGACACTTTAACCACAAGGCTACACCATAATTGGGTCAATTTCGCCTATGTCACTCTTCAAAATGACATTTTTGGAATTTCTATCCTTTTTTTGGTGTGTTTGAAAGTGAAAAAACGCAAGTAGTACATTTTGAGCATTGTGAAATACAAACTTATAAAACTATATTTATAAATATTTATTTGGTTTTAATAAAGTATTATTCTAGTATAACATACTGTTTATTAAGCAGGCGAATTACACTGAATTGAACATTACAATAAAAAGCCTGGAAATTGATGCAAAAATTATATAATTGGCAGGAGATCAAAAGTTGAACATTTTAGCAAACAACAAAAAGTTAAATGTTAGTGCAAAGTGCAGTACCAAGTAATCAACTGTAATAATGCTTACTATTAAGGGCCAACCATCAACAAGGCTCACTGGAATTAAACAAAATATCAAATTAAAATTAAAATTTTATTAAAAATTAAATAAAATCAACTATTTTTAAAACACAATTTATAAAATAATTATTTTATTTGGTAAAATAAACAACATGAAAAATGGACACATTGCCTTATTTGGCACAACAGTAGTAGTGAGGGCCAATAAATGGCTATTAATCAACCAGTTTAGGTTGCATTTGTTAAAATAATTATAAATTGTTTAGGTGTTATTTCTAAAATTCCCAAACTTTGAAGATGCCATTCCCAGAGTTAAATAGTGCTAATTCTTTTTTTCAACCTTAAATTGACAATCTTACAAAAAACACCTATATATGAAGTTTAAGCAGAGGTGACACTTGAAAACAGAAATTTAAAGTGAGCCTATTACACAAACAAGAGAGACAATTTGCCATTAAAAATAGTCAAGTTGGTTCAATTATGAATGTACAACATTTGACCAACCCAGGAAAGGGTATAGCACAGCAAGAAAACTAAGCAAATTGATGGTATTAGCAGGGCATAATATACTGGTCCTTGTTCATTAATAGATTCAAGAGTTGGAAAAGACTGCATGACAGATATTGCTAGTCTAGGCAGTAGACGATGACTCCTCCAGATATCTTTCAGAAATTGTGCGAGATACGTAGAACAAAAATATCCAACTGATTAGTATGATTGCCAATAGAAGGAAGTTCAAAAGGTATCCAATTGCATGTCGACTATAGGAATACATTTTGCTGCATCATGAAAATTGTGTTTATTTTTGTCAAAAAAAAACATAAAATGTAATCTTTATAGATTAAACAAATGAAAGCAAAGTCAAAACAACTAAATAAATATTCTAAATTGACTAATTTAATTATCTGAGATATTATTAAATACATCTTTGCTAAAGCAAGGAGATAAAACAAAAATATACTTGATACTTAATGATGCATTATATTGATTATAAAAGAGGGTCACAAACATAAAAATGATGCAAGTGAATAAATTAGGGTTGCCTGAAAAAAGGCTAAGAACTGCTGTCCTAGCATACAATAAGGGTACTTGCCATTTTTCAGCATATATCAATATACATCTCACTATGGTATATCCCACTATATATGACACATTGGAAACATTATGTCAATGACATATTTTTAGTCCCAGCCTATAAACAAGGTCCTGTATTTTTCTCCCACTAGACCCATACACTAGGCCCTAGGCCCTAACAAATAATCCAAACTATGGTGTTTATACAATCCACCTATACTAAATGTCTAATATACTCTAACTTTATCTAAAAAAATATTTTAGGCCTAAGTAAAAATATTTTTTAATTTATAGAAAGATCTGGCTTTTATTTTATACTGATAGAGGAACTATGTTAGATATAGGCCTAGTTATTGGATTTCATATTGTTAAAACAAAGTTATAGGAAATTAATTAGCTATTTATAGGCCTAGAGAGATTTTAGGCCCTAGCCTAGATAGGCCCCTATGGATATGGATAGGCTATAGGAAAAATATATAGGGCCTACCTAGCCTATGGCTGTAATAGATATAGGCCTTTATTGCACAACCTAATTATTTACAGAGCAATTTGGTACCTTACAAAACAAAAAATAGGTAAAATAGGCCTACTTGTCTACAGTCTTAGAAACTAAGCTAAGCCTAATGACACTTAGGACTTAACAAGTAACTCGAGCAATTGTTGCGCAGAACTGCTCCTGCAACTTATTATTTATAAAAACTTCTTTAAATAAAAAACAATTTATTATACTGTGACAGAGACACGAGTCTAGTAGTCTGCTCGACTACTCCATCACTGTAAGTGTAAGACCTTGGCCCGCGCCAAGTAATTTGCAAAAAATGAATGTGTGATGCTTAAGTCAAATCTTGTAATTTATTCAGGAGTGGCAACCCAAATAATTGACCATTATTTGGTTTGAATTATGGAAAACAGAAAAAAATCATAAATAAATGCTTCCAGAAGTCAATCATCGCAGGAAAGCACACTAAAACGCGTCTTTTTACCCACGTTGCTAAGCAACACAGTTTGATGTTTGTTAAACTAAATGACATCAACCGTTTTTTAACTTTGGAATTACTTAATTTATTTACTGAACTAACTGTATCGGCGGCTTTTATCTACGATTACTTCATTCGTCCATTTTAACGATTGACTTTTTATAAAGTTATTTAGCGCAATTTTGAATTGCTTCTCAAACATTGTTTTACATTACCCATTGAAGCATGTAACGTGAGCATTGCGTTATGTCTGTTCTTAGTGAAGAAAGCGGCTCTTCTGTCTTGACAGGTGATACGGGTGACACTGAAGACTTCTGGAATAAAAAGAAAGAAAGGTAAATTTGTTTTCGCCTGCTTCAAACGTCATAATTATGAAATTCAAATGTTTAATTTGATTTTTTGAATCGAGGTTTCTAGCATGCAATGCGAATAAAATAATATCTTATTGCAGCCTTCGTTCATTGAAGCAGACAGTAAGAAATGGCAAGCGAAATTTGTTGATAAAGAGAACAACTCCAGCTTTTGGACGGTGAGTCATAAAAAAATTTTAGGAATTAATTTTACAATACCAAACTCACACACCCGGCCCGGCCAACACGCAATCGCAACCAACAGCAGCCCGGGTGGTAGCTACGCCCGCCAGCGCCAGCAGCAGTTGCAGCAGCAGCAACAGGCCAAGCGCCTATCCACCATACACGAGCCGCGCACCATCGATCACAGCAACTATCGCAACTATTTGAGGCGTCGTTTTCCACACATCACCGGCAATGGAAATCGGCGTCGATCAACAAAATCTCCGGCTTCGTCTCTGCCGGAAAATGACGACGATGATGTGCCACTGAGCGAGTACGCGTCAGTTGTGCGACCGTCTGGCAGGTTGGCCGGGGGCGCGGCGGCAGCGGCAGCGGCGGCGACGTCGGCGTCCCGACCATCGATGAGGCTGAAGCCGGGACGATCGCGCGAAAAATCAGATAATTTGGAAGACGACGTGAGCTTAGAGGCGCTAGAGTATATTTGTTATGTTACTATTTTTACCTGTAAAATGCAGAAAACTGACATTGTGCATCACTTCAGACGCTGGAGAGTTACATCTACTTCTGCGAGAATCGCCAATTCGCCTATGATTTTGTTGACGGATTTATCAATCAGCACCTAGATGAGGACGAGATACCGGATGTGCTGATCGACAGCGTGAGCAGTTTGAGGGTGAGTTTCGGACAAAGGGGGTTGGGAAGACAGACAGACAGACAGACAGACAGACAGACAGACAGACAGACAGACAGACAGACAGACAGACAGACAGACAGACAGACAGACAGACAGACAGACAGATAGACAGACAGGCAGACAGGCAGACAGACAGGCAGACATTCTGTTGCTACGCAGGAGCCGCCGCAGTTCCGCCAGCCGAGAGCCAGGGACGCCGCCACCACAAACGGTTTGGACTCGGCCCGCTCGAACGATTCCGGCGTTGGCGGCTTCCGCGGTCGTCGCGTGGGTTTCCGAGGCCTTCAACCGCTGCCACCGGTGCAGCGAGGCGCGGCGTCAGCGGCTGGCCCAGTTGACGACGGCTTCAACGACGACCTCAACGATGAGGATAGTCCGGAAGTGGCCGAAATTTTGCGCGCCGCGGCTGCTGCAAGGCATCGGGATCAGGTGCGCTGCTAGTTTGAATAAACATCTACTTTCTAGTTTAAATTTAAACATCCTACCTGAACACCCCTCCTGAATACCCCCCCCCTGAACACCCTCCTGAACATCCATCCTGAACGCCCCACCTGAACGCCCTTCCTGAACAGCCCCCCCCTGAACACTCGCTTGAATACCCCTCCTGAACACCCTCCTGAACACCCCACCTGAACACTCCTCCTGAATACCCCTCCTGAACACCCCTCCTGAACACCCCTCCTGAACACCCCTCCTGAACACCCCACCTGAACACTCCTCCTGAATACCCCTCCTGAACACCCCTTCTGAACACCCTCCTCCTGAATACCCCTCCTGAACACCCTCCTGAACACCCCCTCCTGAACACCCCTCCTGAACACCCCTCCTGAACACCCCTCCTGAACACCCTCCTGAACACCCCTCCTGAACACCCTCCTGAATACCCCTCCTGAACACCCCTCCTGAACACCCTCCTGAACACCCCTCCTGAACACCCTCCTGAATACCCCTCCTGAACACCCCTCCTGGACACCCCACCTGAACACCCCTCCTGAACACCCCACCTGAACACCCCTCCTGAACACCCCTCCTGAACACTCCTCCTGAATACCCCTCCTGAACACCCCTTCTGAACACCCTCCTCCTGAATACCCCTCCTGAACACCCTCCTGAACACCCCCTCCTGAACACCCCTCCTGAACACCCCTCCTGAACACCCTCCTGAACACCCCTCCTGAACACCCTCCTGAATACCCCTCCTGAACACCCCTCCTGAACACCCCACCTGAACACCCCTCCTGAACACCCCACCTGAACACCCCTCCTGAACATCTATCAGGCCCGTCGCCGGGTCTCCTCCCCGACTCTTTCGTCTCAATCGTCTCTGTCGCTGCTTGGCGGTCGCCGCGCGTCGCCCCGAGACGCCACTTCAGTGGACGCAATGCAGCAGCTGTTCCGGGAGATCTTGCCCGACATCATGCGAGACGTCGCATCCGAAGCTGTTGTGGAAATTTCTCAAGGCATCGTTAATAAAATTGACATTGTTGATATAATGGCGCCGCATATTCTTGACGAGACGCTGAACGAGCTCATTGTTGAACTGTGCAGCGAGTCTATTAAACACATGGCTATGCAGGTGAGTTGCGGTTCTGCATAAATCAACGGTTTTTTATTTAATCACTGCTTAAACTCGGATTTTGGATTTCAGGAGATAGAAGGGTGAGAGAGGAGAGAGAGGAGAGAGAAATCAGGAGATAGAAGGGTGAGAGAGGAGAGAGAGTGACGCTAAAAAAAACTGATGCAGGACAGTGGAAAAAGTGAATTTAACCAGAATGAATAATCATTTTCCAGGAAGTGGCGGTCAGCTATCACTACGACATATTCATCGAACTGGTTGACGAGCTCGTCATGGAATACGGGCCGGGTATTGCTAGGAAAGCGGTCGGAGAGGACTTCTTGGATAGTCTACTGGACGAACTGGTTGAACCCGTAGCCGACGCGATGGCGGCGGAGGTGGCGGCGGATCTGCTGGCCGAATATGACACTAGATTGAGGCGAAGGGACTTGAAAGAGGTGAGGCCTGAGGTCTGAGATTGGTATTAGAGTGGGTGTTCTGCTGTTATACTTATTGATACTTGGCTATTTGGAGATGCTAGAGACTGTTCTATATGGTGTTAGATGGAGAGTGTTCTATGGTGTTAGCTATGGTGTTAGATTGAGAGCCTTCCATATTATTAGATTGAGAGCCTTCCATATTGTTAGATTGAGAGCCTTCCATGTTGTTAGCTTGAGAGCCTTCCATGTTGTTAGCTTGAGAGCCTTCCATGTTGTTAGCTTGAGAGCCTTCCATGTTGTTAGCTTGAGAGCCTTCCATGTTGTTAGCTTGAGAGCCTTCCATGTTGTTAGATGCCTTCCATGTTGTTAGATGCCTTCCATGTTGTTAGCTTGAGAGCCTTCCATGTTGTTAGATGCCTTCCATGTTGTTAGATGCCTTCCATGTTGTTAGCTTGAGAGCCTTCCATGTTGTTAGATTGAGAGCCTTCCATATTGTTAGATTGAGAGCCTTCCATGTTGTTAGATTGAGAGCCTTCCATATTGTTAGATTGAGAGCCTTCCATGTTGTTAGATTGAGAGCCTTCCATATTGTTAGATTGAGAGCCTTCCATGTTGTTAGATTGAGAGCCTTCCATGTTGTTAGATTGAGAGCGTTTCCCCTCATCTACTCCTGACCCCGCCATCCCTCCCGCAGATCAAGCGTACGGCCAAAGAGAAGCCGCTGGAGACCCTGATCTTTCAACAGCTGATCGAGAAGCTGGCTCAGGGTGACTCCTTGCTCATCACCAGCGGAACTCTGCATCATTTTGTCGAAGCTACAGAACTGGACATTCTGTTGAAACAGCTCAACCAAGTGGCTCGAGCTAGACGACTGACTCTGGAGAGCCAGCCCGTCAGGGCCCTGCACCAGCGACTATTCACCGACGCTGCACTCGGCGTCATCACTGACGAGCTGCTCGACCAGGTGGACGCCGATCTGGCCGATCTGGACTTTGACGAGGTAGAGGATGCCAGACAAAAACGGTGAGCTAATGAATTGCTGTGTCCGAGAGCACCTGTCTGTCCCTGGAAATCTTCAACCTGCCTTCCGAGAACTTCCAATCTGTTTCTGTCCGAGAAACTTCAACCTCTCTGTCCAAGAACTCCCAAACCTCTTTTTCCGAAAACATCCAACCTCTCTGTCCAAGAACCTCCAACCTGTCTATCCGAGAACCACCAACATGTCTCTCAGAGAAACTCAAACTCGTCTGTCCGAGACCTCCAACCTGTCTCTGTCTGAGAACTCTCAACCTGTCTGTCCGAGAACCCTCAAACCTCTGTCCGAAAACATCCAACCTCCGCTGTCCAAGGACCTCCAACATGTCTGTCCGAGAAACTCCAACCTGTCTGTCCAAAGTTATCCGAAAGCATAAAAAACCTGCTTGAGTTTTTCCAACCACGTCTACGGAAACCAACAACCTTTTCTCATTTCAAATTCATTTTCAGTTATATCAAGGACATACCAACAATCTATACTGCAAGCATGGACACTTGAACTTGTATCCTTCTAATAACTCAGACTAACAGTTTAAACAAAATGCAGCAACTGGAGTCGTAATTGATCGATTGTTCTTTGTTCTTCCTCAATTTTTAACATATCAAATACATGTGGTCAGTGCTGTTGCTGCAATCGCAGTTTTATTGAATATGTTTCCGTCTAACTATATGTAATGTAATGTAAATTATCTATTTATTTTCGATCTTGTAATAAAACAAAGTTTGAAACACTCGTATGCGCTCCAGCTCGTGTAAATTTTTTTGAAGTTCGTATATTGCTTTTTGTTGTATTAGAACAAATATTCATAACAGAGTGACTTTGACCTGGTCATTATAAATACACGTGAAGATTTTGCGCTGGTTTTAAGCTATATATTATAATATTCCTTAATTACTGCACTCTAGCAATAAACTAATTTGGGTGTTTTAATCTAATACCTTAACCTCCTACCCAAGCGAAAATGAGTGTCCAGTGCAATGCATAGATTTAAAACAGAAACAAGTTTAGGTAATTCTGTTAAAAATTGATGCGTTTATTATGTACGCTTATTAGATTAAGATTAGACTCGTGCAAGTGTAAGACTTAAGTGTCATGAGGAGGGCAATCGGCATCTTATGTTATATTAAATTACATTGATTTGGTCTGGAATGTACAATGAGGGGGCGGGGAGTTTCTCTCAGCTCATACTCTCTCTCCTCTCTCTCTCTCTCTTCTCTCTACCTCTCTCGTATTGGACCACTTCAGTTTTCGTTCACTGCTGGTCGATGCCCGCTGTACAAAGTCGCGCTAGTGTACATAGGGTTTGAAATGTACATTCCCCCGTCCCCGAGGGGTACGAGAGGCCGGGGAAAGGAAAATTAAAGGGTCTTGAGAGATTTGAGGGGCAGGCGGACTGTCTGGCGGACTGACTGGCGAGCGCGCTGGGGCTGAAAGTCTACCCTAAAAGGAGGGGGGCAATAAACTGCCATCCGCTTTGGCTTTGGCGACAGAGGCTTTTTTACGGCGCGCACTGCTGCTCCTATTATAAAAGAAAGAAGAAAGAGATCGGATTGATGGTTTTTTAAAGCCAGTCGTCTACACTATTATAGCATTGTTAGCAGTCAGCACAGAAGATTGCAAGTGTACACTACTGGCGTTAGCGACTAAATAAAGGGAACTTTGTTTCTGATTTCAAGTTTCGCCCAGCAGCATGGCAGAGCCAGCAGCAGCAGCGGCGGTTGGCGGAGTCTCCCCAGGACCTGTAAAGTATCCGCCTAGCGAATATTATCGGGTAAGTTTAGTTCCATATTTCTACACTTAAAAGCTAACAAGGCATGGCTATATCCAAATACGAGCATAGTTACTCCCGCCGTTTACCTTTACCTTACTTTAGCCTTCATAACTTAATTCAATAGGTCAAGTTGATGCAAACAGTATTCGAAGTGCCGAAGCGTTATACTGACTTAACCTACCACGGATCTGGCGCGTTCAGCTCCGTTGCTAAAGCCATGGACACTGTCCTGCAGCGTCGAGTTGCAATTAAAAAGCTTAGCAAACCGTTCTACGATCCCGAATATGCTAAGCGAACTTATCGCGAAATGTACATGCTAGCCTATATGGATCATCCTAATATAATCTGCCTAATCGATGTCTATTCGCCTCAGCTGGGCCACGGCGATCTCAGAGAGGTCTATCTAGTCACGCCGTGGATGGACGCCGATCTCAAAAGTGTACTCAAACAGTATAACAAACTTAGCGAAGAACACGTCAGATTTTTTGCCTACCAGATGCTGCTGGCCATCCGATACCTGCACTCGGTTGGGATTCTGCACAGAGATATCAAGCCACCTAATCTGGCCATCACTGAGGACAACGATTTTCAAAATATTAGACTTCGGATTGGCTAGAAAGTTGGAAGAACAATTAACTGGTTACGTAGTTACCAGGTGAGTGGGTGACTGTGGATTAGCGAATTTCTTAGGCTTAGACCCAAGCTTCATTTCTATTAGCACGCCTTCCCTGAGAACTTCAGGATCCCACAACTCTCTCTGACTGAAACCCTCGGCCCTTCCATGAAACCCTTAGGATCCCACACCCTTCCGTGAAACCCTTAGGATCCCACACCCTTCCATGAAACCCTCCGGATCCCACACCCTTCCATGAAACTTTCAGGATCCCACACCCTTCCATGAAACTCAGGATCCCACACCCTTCCATGAAACCCTCCGGATCCCACACCCATGAAACTTTCAGGATCCCACACCCTTCCATGAAACCCTCGGATCCCACCCTCCCTGAAACCTTCAGGATCCCACACCCTCCTGAACCTTCAGGATCCCACACCCTCCCTGAAATCTTCAGGATCCCACACCCTCCCTGAAACCTTCAGGATCCCACAACCCTCCCTGAAACCTTCAGGATCCCATTCCCCTCCCTGAAACCTTCAGGATCCCACAACCCTCCCTGAAACCTTCAGGATCCCACACCTCTCACTGAAACCTTCAGGATCCCATTCCCCTCCCTGAAATCTTCAGGATCCCATTCCCCTCCCTGAAACCTTCAGGATCCCATTCCCCTCCCTGAAACCTTCAGGATCCCACACCCCTCACTAAAACCTCAATATTCCCAACGCATTCCCATACGCAACCATGAACCCGATCCTCACGCCAGGTGGTACCGCAGCCCGGAGGTGCTGTTGAACTGGGAGCACTACGGCCTTCCAGTGGACATGTGGGCCGCTGGCTGCGTCATCGGCGAGATGCTGCTCGGCAAGCCGCTGTTCCCCGGCGAAGACGCTCCCAGCCTAATCCTGTTCATGTGCCGCCGGTTGGGCAAGCCGTCCGAGGAGATGATGGCCAAAATCCAGAGCCCATCGGCTGCTCAGTTTATCAGAGATTTGGAAGTCGGCGAAGTGGCTGCCTTTGAGGTTTGAAGCAGCTAGGATTTTGGAATACTCTGGTATTAAATTACTTGGGATTTTGATCCTCAATGGGATTGTAGGGGATCTTGATCCTCAGATGGGATTGTAGGTCGGGATCTTGATCCTCAGATGGGATTGTAGGTTGGGATCTTGATTTCAGATGGGATTGTAGGTTGGGATCTTGATCCTCAGATGGGATTGTAGGTTGGGATCTTGATCCTCAGATGGGATTGTAGGTTGGGATCTTGATCCTCAATGGGATTGTAGGTTGGGATCTTGATTCTCAGATGGGATTGTAGGTTGGGATCTTGATCCTCAGATGGGATTGTAGGTTGGGATCTTGATCCTCAGATGGGATTGTAGGTTGGGATCTTGCTTGATCTTCAGATGGGATTGTAGGTTGGGATCTTGATCCTCAGATGGGATTGTAGGTTGGGATCTTGATCCTCAGATGGGATTGTAGGTTGGGATCTTGATCCTCAGATGGGATTGTAGGTTGGGATCTTGAATCTCAGACGGGATTGTAGGTTGGGATCTTGCTTGATCTCAGATGGGATTGTAGGTTGGGATCTTGATCCTCAGATGGGATTGTAGGTTGGGATCTTGATCTCAGATGGGATTGTAGGTTGGGATCTTGATCCTCAATGGGATTGTAGGTTGGGATCTTGATCTCAGATGGGATTGTAGGTTGGGATCTTGATCCAGATGGGATTGTAGGTTGGGATCTTGATCCTTAGATGGGATTGTAGGTTGGGATCTTGATCTCAGATGGGATTGTAGGTTGGGATCTTGATCTCAGATGGGATTGTAGGTTGGGATCTTGATTTCAGATGGGATTGTAGGTTGGGATCTTGATCCTCAGATGGGATTGTAGGTTGGGATCTTGATCCTCAGATGGGATTGTAGGTTGGGATCTTGATCTCAGATGGGATTGTAGGTTGGGATCTTGATCTCAGATGGGATTGTAGGTTGGGATCTTGATTCTCAGATGGGATTGTAGGTTGAGATCTTGATCCTCAGATGGGATTGTAGGTTGGGATCTTGATCCTCAGATGGGATTGTAGGTTGGGATCTTGCTTGATCTTCAGATGGGATTGTAGGTTGGGATCTTGAATCTCAGATGGGATTGTAGGTTGGGATCTTGATCCTCAGATGGGATTGTAGGTTGGGATCTTGATTCTCAGATGGGATTGTAGGTTGAGATCTTGATCCTCAGATGGGATTGTAGGTTGGGATCTTGATTCTCAGATGGGATTGTAGGTTGAGATCTTGCTTGATCTTCAGATGGGATTGTAGGTTGGGATCTTGAATCTCAGATGGGATTGTAGGTTGGGATCTTGATCCTCAGATGGGATTGTAGGTTGGGATCTTGATCCTCAGATGGGATTGTAGGTTGGGATCTTGCTTGATCTACAGATGGGATTGTAGGTTGGGATCTTGATTCTCAGATGGAATTGTAGGTTGGGATCTTGATCCTCAGATGGGATTGTAGGTTGGGATCTTGATCCTCAGATGGGATTGTAGGTTGGGATCTTGATTCTCAGATGGGATTGTAGGTTGGGATCTTGATCCTCAGATGGGATTGTAGGTTGGGATCTTGCTTGATCCTCAGATGGGATTGTAGGTTGGGATCTTGCTTGATCCTCAGATGGGATGTGATCTTGACTCTCAGATGGGAGTTTTAGGAATCGGATTCTCATAAAGGAGTTTCTAAGAAATAAGATTCTTGAATTGGATTTATAGGAATCAGATTCTTATATAGGAATTTATTGCAAAATCAGATCCATAACTGGATTTCTATAAACGACAATCCACCCCTCCCCAATGCAGGACCTGTTCCCGAGGCCAGCGACGGCATGATCGAGCTGCTGCGCCGCCTGCTTCAGTTCGACCCGGATCGTCGAGCCACAGCCGATGAGGCCCTCCAGCTTCCCATATTCGCCGAGTTTGCCAGCGAAACAGCCAAGCCGAGAAATCTGCGCGCGAACCGTTGAACTGCGACTTTGAGGGGCAGAACTACGGAGTGGCCGATTGGAAGCGCTTGGTTGAGGCGTTCATGGGCAGCTTCACGCCTAAGCTGTCGTCGTTAAGCGCTGACGCCTCGGACGATGAGGAGGCTTGATGAGAGTAGGGGGGGTTGACTTTTTCGCGATTAGAAATGGCTAATAGAGCTTGGAAAAGAAGATTTTCAGCAGAAAAAAAAATTAGTTATCCCTGATATCAAGCGTGCAAACTTCCTCTTGAGCCTTGGCATCTCAGAAATTCCCCCTTAGTATCTCAGAGATTCCCCACTTAGCATCTCAGCAATTCCACCTTTGTATCTCAGAGATTCCCCAGTTAGCATCTCAGAGATTCCCCACTTAGCTCAGAGATTCCCCACTTAGCATCTCAGCAATTCCCTTTGTATCTCAGAGATCCCCTAGTTAGCATCTCAGAGATTCCCCACTTAGTATCTCAGCAATCTCAGCAATTCCACCTTTGTATCTCAGAGATTCCTTTAGCATCTCGGATATTCCCACTTAGCATCTCAGAGATTCCCCTTAGCATCTCAGAGATTCCCCACTTAGCATCTCATCAATTCCACCTTAGCATCTCAGCAATCCCCCTTAGCATCTCAAAATTCCTCCTTAGCATCTCAGTGATTCCCCTTAGCATCTCAAGATTCCCCACTTAGCATCTCATCAATTCCCCTTAGCATCTCAGCAATTCCCCTTTAGCATCTCAGCAATTCCCATTTAGCATCTCAGCAATTCCCCTTAGCATCTCAGCAATTCCCCTTTGCATCTCAGAATTCCACTTAAAATCCAAGCATTCCCCTTAGCATCTCAGCAATTCCCCTTAGCATCTCAGAGATACCCCCTTAGATCTCAGAGATACCCCTTAGCATCTCAGCAATTCACCTTAAATCCCCCCTGCAGCAATTCCCCTTAGCATCTCAGCAATTCCCCCTTAGCATCTCAG